>BSBK01011192.1:0-77890 GCA_027943335.1 Chamaecyparis obtusa
GTGAACGTTGGTTCCGTGAAAAAACACGGGATGATAAATTTAAACAACGTTTGCTCAAGGGAGAAAGGGAAAATAGAGATTTATTATCTAATGAATCTCTTATTTATAAGACTCTATCCGAAAGTCATGAATATTTATCAAATTTATTCTTCTCTAATAGAATGTTATTTAAACAAATGATCGATACATTGGTAAAAACAAAATGGCTTTCTACAAATGACATTGATTGCTTATTAGCGGAAGGATTGAATAAGAAAAAAAAAGCCTAGATCTTTAATTAATTTCAATATAAATTGATATTTTATGTAAGAGTAAGCATAGTAATAAATATGAGCCAAGTCAGTTCTCTTGAACTTGATGAGATATTCTCTACTATGTTTACTCTTTATTTATTTTACTTATTTTATTTAGGTTATACCTAGTATACTTTCCGAAGAAAAAATATTTCATTTGCTTCTTTCTATATATTATTTGTTCAAATTCGATTGGTCCGGATTTTGCAAAACCTTCAAAACAACAATTGTTCATTCAATAGGCATTACAATATGTGTGCCTTGAAGAGGACTCGAACCTCCACGCTATTTAGCACGACATTTTGAGTGTCGCGTGTCTACCATTTCACCATCAAGGCATCCAAGAAGCTAATTTTATTTCATGGAATATTTCACAATACAATATTATTCATCATATATAGAGTTCAATAGTAGAAGAGAAAGTGGATCGGAATATTCATATCGATCTATGCCGCCTTATAGATATCATTTATATCAATATATTTTTATTATTAGATAATTTACATTAATCGATCTAATAGACGTAACATTTTTTTCTTTTTCAATTCAATAGAACTCGGTTACCCAAATCAGAATATCTTCAAAACAGAATTTTCTATGTAGTCTGTATCATATACAACTATAGTTTAATTCTATTTATTGAACTATTAATAAAGGTGGATGTAGGCATTTGTAGTTTATTTGTAAATGATAGTAAAGGAGAAATATTTATGTATGAAGTTCAATGTCTAGATTTAGTACTTACACAGAAAAGTGTTAGTCTTTTTGAAAAAAATCAATATATTTTAAATGTCGATTCGGGATCGAATAAAACAAAGATCAAAAATTGGATTGAACTTTTCTTCAATGTGAAAGTAATAGGAATCAATAGTTATCGACCCCCGCAAAAGAAAGAAAAAAGAGGAAATAGAAAACAAATAATGAAACATAGAATGCATTATAAACGTATGATTATTACACTAAAACCAGGTGATTCTATTCCACTTTTTCCTTCAAAATGAAACTTATTTAATTGCCAAACATGAACACCCGTTCGTACAGGACTTTTATTCCGGGCACACGTGATAAATCTCTATCAAGTTTTGATGAAAAAGTCCAATCTCATCCACAAAAGAAATTGACTTCCGGTCGGCATCGTTGTGGGAAAGGTCGTAATAACAGTGGAATTATTACCATACGTCATAGAGGAGGAGGTCACAAGCGTCTGTATCGTCAAATTGATTTTCGACGGAGTGAAAAAAACATACTAGGAAAAATTGTAACAATAGAGAGTGACCCTAATAGAAGTGCATATATCTGTCTTGTGCACTATAGAAATGGTAAAAAGACATATATTTTGCATCCGAGAGGGGTTATGATTGGAGATACTATTCTTTCCGGTCCAAGAGCTCCCATATCAATGGGAAATGCCCTACCTTTGAGTGCGGTTTGAATTATTAATTTACGTAATTGGAAATAACCAATTGGGTTTACAGCAAAACCTTAAAATCTATCACTGATCCGACTAGAATAGTTTGATGGGATCAATCCCAAAGGGAAACTGAGGATAAAGAGCAGCGGGTGATTGAGTTCAATAGTTTCTGGAATTAATTATTGACTCCAGAGATATGATAATATGGAGAAGACTTAATTGTCTGAAGCAGAAACAACTAAGGTAAAGGAACCCTTGTTATGAAGAGAAAAACAAGTAACTCACATTTGATTTGATGGTCAAAGGCAGATTCGAAGCTGAACAGTGAAAATATTTTTTTTTTTCTAAAAAAAGAAAATCTCTATTTCAAATGCCTCCTACGTTATCCGGAAGATGCGAAAGCATTAACGTAATTTGATAAAGTCATTCATTCTGAATGCTACATGAAAAAAGAACATAAGCCAGATGATGGAATAAAAAAACCTAGGATGTACAGAATAAGGACATAAGGAATTTCAAGTATGCCCTTCATCTTTAATCTCTCTATAAAATAGATTAAGAATAACATTTATTCACATCCAGAAAGCTGTATGCCCTGAGAGAGGCTTGTACAGTTTGGGAAGGGATTTTTACAAATTAAAGGTCTACTTCAACCAATATACCTTTAGGCACGACTATACATAATGTCGAAGTACAAGTCGGAAAAGGCGGACAATTAGCTAGAGCAGCGGGTGCTGTGGCAGAATTGATCGCAAAAGAAGGCCGATTGACCACATTAAGATTACCATCTGGGGAGGTTCGTTTAATATCTGAGAACTGCTCAGCAACAATTGGACAAGTAGGCAACGTTAAATGGAAAAATAGAACTTTAAGTAAAGCTGGGTCAAAACGTTGGCTGGGTAAACGTCCTGAAGTAAGAGGAATAGTTATGAATGCTGTGGATCATCCTCATGGGGGTGGTGAAGGAAGAGCTCCAATTGGCAGAAAAAAACCCCTGACCCCTTGGGGCTATAGCGCACTTGGAAGAAAGAGTCGGAAGAGAAATAAATATAGCGATGTTTCAATCCTTCGTCGACGTAAGTAGGAATAGTTGTAAATCCATTTTTTATTTTCTATCAATAAAAAGAAAGGTAATTAACCATGGCACGTTCACTAAGAAAAAATACTTTTGTATCTAATGATTTGTTAAGTAAAATAGATAATCTAAACATGAATAAAGAGAAGAAGATAATAGTAACCTGGTCTCGGAGATCTGCCATTGTACCCGCAATGATTGGTCATACCATTGCTGTTCATAATGGAAAGTTACATTTACCCATTTTTATAACAAATGGTATGATAAACCACAAATTAGGAGAATTTGCACCTACTTCCATTTTCCAGGGACATGCAAAAAAGGATAAAAAATCGAAAAACGATAAAAAAAAAAAATAAGATAAAAGGAACAAAATAAAAAAAAAAGAGAGAGAGAGAAACGATAAAAAAGTCTCGTTGTAAATAGTATACATTAATTCATTATGGAGGATGAAGATGAAATTTATATTTAAAAATAGGAATTTAGATTTAAATTCAACTATAAGAATACGAGCTGTAGCTAAACATGTACGTATGTCTTCTAATAAAGCGCGTAGAGTAGCCCATCTACTTCGTAATTCTACCTATATACAGGCACTTGCGATATTGACTTTCATGGATTATAGAGCATGTGAGCCCATATACAAAGTACTTGTTTCTGCAGCCGAAAATGCATATTCATTTATGGGTATACATAAGTGCTATTTAGCTGTCCTTCGCGGCTGAAGTGAATGAAGGTCCTATTTTGAAAAGATTTCGACCTAGAGCTCGGGGTCGTGGTTATCCAATACAGAAATCCACTTGTCATATAAGTATTACATTATTTTACGATACATCATCGGATTTCTCTAATTCAACTCCCGATTACATTACAGTACGATGAAACATTGGATTACGATAAAAGATACATTACGGATTTATAATGGTCAAAAAATAGAAACAAAATATCCAAATAGAGGCAAGCATAATCCATTTATGCCGCAAATATACTACTACTTGCAAAAAAGTATTCAAAAAAAATATGTATGGGAAACAAAATAAATCCACTTGGTTTTAGACTTGGTTTTACTCAAAACCATTGTTCCCTTTGGTTTGAAGAAAGGGATTATTCCGAAGATCTACGAGAAGATGAGAGAATATATAATTGCATCGAAAATTATGTACAACATATCAAAAGTTCTAGCAATTCTAGTTATGGAGGAATTACACGTATAGAGATTCTGAAACAGGCCGAATTGATTTCGGTAAATATATATATTGCATTTGTCGATTTGTTTATCGAAAAAAAAGGGCCAAGAAAAAAAGAAAAAAAAGATGAAGAAAAAGAAGAAATTAAGGAATTAAGAAAGGAAGTACAAAGTATGCTTGTACAAAGTATGCTTAATTCTGTAAACAGAAAACTTGTTATTTCTATAGAAAAAGTGGATAAACCTTACAGAGAACCCAAAATTCTTGCGGAATATATTGCTCTACAACTAAAGGAGAGAGTTGAAATAAGAAAAATAATGAAAAAAGCTATTCAACTGGCTGAAAAGGCAAATGTAGAAGGTGTTAAAATAAAAATTAAAGGGCGTCTTAACGGAATTGAGAGAGCCCGGAAAGAATCGGCTATGAAAGGTAGAGTGCCCCTACAGACCCTTCGAGCTAAAATTGATTATTGTTATTATGCGGTTCAAACCGTCTATGGAGTATTGGGGATCAAAATTTGGATCTTTGTTTAAGATGAGCAATATCTTTCTCTAATCTAACCAATCATAAATCTTAAATTCTAGAAGATCAAATAAAAATAATGAAACATCTTGGAGCAGTGCTATGCTTAGTGTGCGACTCGTTGAGATCAAGCTTTTGCTTCTTTTCTAAAATGATAGAAAACTCCAAATAAAAACAAATTGGTCTCTAGTATATTTGTTTTATCTTAATTACTAAGATCCAATAAGCTAGTTATTTAACTATAGATAGTTCTATCAAATGAACGAAAGACTTTTTTCCACGAAGAGACAAACCTATATCTCTCGTAAAGGGAAAAAGAGTCTTTGGTAATGCAAGAAAAGAAAAAGGGAAGGAGAAAAAGAGAAAATGAAATCTTCTTCCTTACAGTATTGTATGGTTCATAAATCACCCCCAAAGAGCAGTGTGATAAAGCATAAGAATTATCCTGATTATTTCTATTCAGTTTATAAAAAGAGCTTTGGATCAATGGAAACTAAGAAAATTGATTCTTGTAAAATAAGAGCTCCATTGCAGAGGGTATACCTAAGCAGCCATTTGAAAGCTATGGGAACGATGGAACCTGTGACTGCATAAGATCATATAGAAATCTTAATCATTCATTGGATAGGATGGCGAAATAAACCAATAAAGAATAAATTGAATTGGAGTCCCCCAAATAACTTAGAGTTAATATTCGCCTGTAAGATACTTATTGGGCATATAGAGGTATTTGTATCCTTATATTATATGAATAATATATGTGTAATGAGTAAATACAGATTTATTTCTAGTACCTAACTATTTAAATGATCCAAATTTGCCATAGATTCTTCACAAGGAGCCGGATGAGAAGAAATTTTCATATCCGGTTCTGAAATAGAGATGGAATTCAAATAGTATTATATTATACAACCATCGACTAGAACCCAAAAAGAACGAAATTTCGTCACCAACATAGGGGAAGAATCAAGGGAATATCTTCTCGGGGTAATCGCATTTGTTTTGGTAGATTTGCTCTTCAGGCATTGGAACCTGTTTGGATAACATCTGGGCAGATAGAAGCAGGACGACGAGCAATTACTCGTTATGCCCGTCGCGGCGTAAAAATATGGATACGTATATTTCCCGACAAACCTATTAGAACGAGACCTGCAGAAATACGTATGGGTTCGGGGAAAGCCAAGGGATCTCCGGAATATTGGGTATCCGTCGTCAAACCAGGTCGAATACTTTATGAAATAAGTGGAGTATCAGAGACTATAGCTAGAGCAGCTTTTCAAATCGTTGCATATAAAATGCCTATACATACTAAATTTATTACTAGTTCGCGTAAATAATGCCGAACCAAAGAGATATTTCTGGTAGAAAAAGATCATTGAATTGCTAAGAAATACTTTTTTTCTGCCGAGGTAACAATTCTTTTGGAGGAAAAATGATTCAGTCCCAAACTTACTTGAATGTAGCAGACAACAGTGGAGCCCGAAAATTAATGTGTATTCGAGTGCTAGGAGCAGGTAATCGTAACACCGCTAATATCGGCGATATTATCATCGCTATAATTAAAGAAGCAGCACCTAATATGCCTCTGCAAGAATCAGAAATAGTTAGAGCCGTAGTTATACGTACGTGTAAAGAACTTAAACGTAGCGATGGAATGATAATACGATCTGATGACAATGCAGCAGTTGTCATTGATCAGAAAGGAAATCCAAGAGGAACTCGAGTTTTTGGTTCAGTTACTGAGGAATTGAGAGAATTGAATTTCACCAAAATAATCTCATTGGCTCCTGAAGTACTATAAATACTTATAAATTATGTAGAAGTAATGTCAGGCATATTCCTAAAAAAGATAAACATGCCTTTATATTGAGCTTGTAAATTCTTAAGAATTAGTTCGTCATGGGTAATGATACTATTGCTAATTTAATGACTTATATAAGAAATGCTGACATGGTCAAAAAAAAAACAGTTCGAGTAGCAGCTACTATTATTACCGAGAACATAACAAGGATTCTTCTACGGGAAGGTTTTATAGAGGATGTTAGGAAACATAGAGAAGGTCAAAAATATTTTTTTGTTTTAACTTCAAAATCTAGGGGAAGGACGCAAAAGAGATATATAACCGCTTCAAAGCGTATTAGCAAACCTGGTCTGAGAATCTATTCTAATTCTCGAGAAATCCCTAAAGTTTTAGGTGGAATGGGGATTGCAATCCTTTCTACTTCGCAAGGAATAATGACTGATCGAGAAGCTCGACAAAAAAAAATAGGAGGGGAATTATTATGTATTTTTTGGTAATTCCAAAACAAAAAGTAAATGCCTAAATTACATTTTTGCCTCCAATATTGCAATGCTGTAAAAAAAAAAAAAAAGAATATTAAACAAAATAGATTATTGATAAGAATTTAATTGAGTGTTGAGTGTTCAGTGTCAGAAATTTGGCTGACAAAAAAAGAATTCAACTATATTCAATGAATATTATTGAGTAGTAATAGCTGATAAAAAAAAAAGATATTCATAAAAAAAATTGATCAAACGTCTTTAATTTAATGAAATGATTCTTCTCTTTTAGAAATCTATCTAATGTCATAGTTAATAACAAAGTTAATATGTTATAGTTAAAAACTAGGAAAAATGAGTACCAAAAAGAATTTTGTCACTATTGATGGCGTAGTTACCATAGCATATCCTAATGCTATGTTCTTAGTCCATCTAGATAACAATATAGATGTTTTAACGGTTATATCGGGTAAAATGAGATGTCGATCAATACGAGTAGTACCAGGAGATAGAGTGAAAGTTGAATTACCTGTTTATGATTTAAGCAAAGGACGTATAATATATAGACATCCCGTCAAACGAAAGAATGATGCTACCGATGAGGCCCATTAACAAAAGATTTTAGCATTAAAAAAAGGACCACAAATATGAAAATCCGTGCTTCTGTTCGCAAACTTTGCGAAAAGTGCCGCCTAATTCGTAGACGGAAACGCCTTGTTGTAATTTGTTACAATCCGAGGCATAAACAAAAACAGGGATAATTCCCATTATAAGGGAATTATAAAAGAAATAAAGAAATTTCGGCATCATATATATAATAATAGATTATAATTATATATAATTATTATTATATATATATTTTTTTTTTTACTTCAAAATATAATATCAAAATTGATCAAAAATGATAAGAAGAGAAGATTTGTGTTGTGTCAAAAAATACCCAAAAATTTGTATCAAAAAATACAAAAAAATTTGTATCAAAAAATACAAGAAAATATGTGCCACGTAGAGCTACAAGAAGATTTTTGCCACGTAAAACTAAACATCGAATACTGAAAGGAATTATTTGCGTTCGAACAAGTTTTCGCAATACCATTGTTACTGTTACAGATACACAAGGGCAAGCGGTTTCTTGGTCTTCTGCCGGTGCTTGCGGATTCAAAGGTACAAAAAGACGTTCACCATTTGCTGCTCAGATTGCAACAGAAAATGTTGTTCATACTTTAGTAAATCAAGGTCTTCTGAAAGAAGCAGAAGTTCTAGTAAGTGGCACTGGTCCGGGGAGAGAAACAGCAGTGCGAGCCATTTATAAAAGTGGTATAAAAATAAATAATATACATGATGTAACTTCTATGCCACATAATGGATGTAGACCTCCCAAAAGGAGACGTGTGTAAGAATTGAATAAATTGAAAGAGAAAGAAATGATTAAATCATTAAAATAATATTATGAATCAGAATGAAATATCAGTCTCAATAAAGATACCAGAATTGAAGTGCGTCGAATCCAGAACAGAGAGTAAGCGTTTTCATTATGGTCGTTTCACTCTATCTCCGCTTCGCAAAGGTCAAGCTAATACAATAGGTAGTGCAATAAGAAGAGTTTTACTCGGAGAAGTAGAAGGAACATGTATCACACGTGCTAAATTTCACAATATATCAAACGAATATTCCATGATAATAGGTATTGAAGAATCAATACATGAAATTTTGATGAATCTAAAAGAAATTGTACTTCGAAGTGATGCGTACGGAATTCGAGAAGGATCTATCCATGTTGTCGGACCAAAAAAAGTAACCGCTGAAGATATCATACTATCACCTTCTGTGAGAATAATTGATACTACACAACATATAGCTAACATAAATAAATCAATTACCTTAGATATATCATTACAAATTGAAAAAGGCCACGGATATATTATTCAAAATCCAAATAATTCCAATTATAAGGATGAAATTTTTCCTATAGATGCTGCCTTTATCTTTCCTATAGATGCTGTCTTTGTCCCTGTTCAAAATGTCAATTACAGTATTCACTCCTATTGGAGCGGAAATGAGATACAAGAAATTCTATTTCTTGAAATATGGACGAATGGAGGATTAACTCCTAAAGAAGCACTTTATGAAGCTTCTCGTAATTTAATTGACTTTTTCCTTCCCTTTCTAAATGCAAAGGAAGAGAACAGCGATGGAACAAACAGTCTAAGCGACAATATTATTCCTTCCTTAGCTATTTCGCATACATCGACTGATACGAAGAGAATAGTTTTCAATCAAATGTATATTGACCAATTAAACTTCTCTACTAGGATATATAATTGTCTCAAAAAGGCAAATATAAATACAGTATCAGACCTTTTGAATTACAGTGGAGAAGATTTAATGAAAATAAAACATCTTGGGGAACAATCTGTCAAAGAAATATTGGAATTGATGCGAAATATTGGAATTGATTCGGAATCCGGTTTAGATTTATAATAGTTCTATTTTGTCTCCCCCATTCATATATCTAGGGAGAGACCATTTATCTTAAGTACTCCCTAGATATATAAACAAAAGATTTCCCTCCTCTCCTATATTAAGATATTCTAATTTATATCAAATTGGAAAAGACCTAAAGTTAAAGATTCATCGATAGGTAACGTTGCTCCAATACCTAACCAAAGAGCTACTGCGGTACCGATTAAGAATACTGTTGTAGCTACTGGACGACGAAATGGATTTTGAAATTGATTCACATTCTCCAAGAAAGGGATTGTCAATAGTCCTGCAGGTACTGAAGCCATTAAAAGGACACCTAATAATTTATTAGGTACTGTACGAAGTATTTGAAATACGGGGAAAAAATACCATTCAGGTAATATTTCCAAAGGAGTTGCAAATGGATTTGCCGGTTCACCAATCATTGATGGTTCTAGAACTGCTAAACCTACGGTACATGCAATAGTACCAAAAATAACTACTGGAAAAATATATAAGAGATCATTGGGCCAAGCGGGCTCGCCATAATAATTATGTCCCATGCCTTTAGCTAATTTAGCCCTTAATACAGGATCATTCAAGTCAGGTTTCTTTGTTATTGGGATAAGTAGATTTTGATGAATCTATCCCCCGAAAGAACCGGACATGTCAATTTTGATCATCCGGCTCGAGCAATAGTTGAAATAAAAATGATGAACGACGTATTGTTAGAATCAGTATAACTAAGAAGATCTATAGAAAATTCATAATTTTCTTTTTTCGTATGCTCAGTACCCAAGTAAGCTCACAAATTTGATCATGATCAATATGCCTTTTGGATCATCTTATTCCTTGTAATCTGTGTTTATCTAGATCCTCACAATGTATTTTGCATACAAGGTATTGACTTGTTACTGATCTGGCCTTTTTCCTTCTTTAGACCCCTTCCTTTACTCCGATAATTTATCGTATTGAAACGCAAGGGAAATGCATGCATTTTCATACTATGAAAAGGAAAGGATAAATTGAAGTAATAAATTTGACTTATTAAATGTTATTACTATTACCTGGATTTCACGGAGCCTAATTCGGATTCGATCATAGAAATAACTCTCTTATAACACAACAAAGTGTTCGCCTTTTACCCAGGTTCTAAACCTCTTATTTTTGGAAAGAAAATTGGGACAGAGACATATTTCGATCTGAATCTTTATATGGCAGATCCTAAAATTGATCTGCACGGCCTAACTAATAGTTCAAGTCACACACTCCCATAATCCATTTTCTCCATTTGAGATGAGTATCTACCTCAATTTTTTGTATTAAATATACTTAATAATTGAAAGGAGAAATCCGAGAAACATGTTTTTCGCGGCAATGATATATCGAAAAATAATAGGTTTTGAATACTGATTCAAAATGTATATTTTTTATAAAGGACCTGAAATACCTTGTTTGCGGATCATTAGAAAATGCATTAACATAAATACAGCAGTAAGAAGGGGTAATATGAAAGTGTGTAAACTATAAAAACGGGTTAAAGTAGATTGACCCACACTAGCACTTCCGCGTAATAACTCTACCAAAGGAGTTCCTATTAACGGAATGGCCTCAGGCACACCGGTCACAATTTTGACTGCCCAATAACCAATTTGATCCCAGGGCAAAGAATAACCGGTTACACCGAAAGATACGGTTAATACGGCTAGAATTACACCCGTAACCCAAGTTAATTCGCGAGGTTTTTTGAATCCACCTGTTAAATAAACGCGAAATACATGTAAAATCATCATTAAAACCATCATACTTGCCGACCATCGATGGACCGATCGGATTAGCCAGCCGAAGTTCACTTCAGTCATTATGTATTGAATAGAGGCAAAAGCTTCTAGAACGGTGGGACGATAGTAAAAAGTCATAGCAAAACCGGTAGCTACTTGTACCAAAAAAGAAGTCAGTGTGATTCCCCCCAGGCAATAAAATATATTCACATGAGGAGGAACATATTTACTAGTGATATCATCCGCAATCGCCTGAATCTCGAGACGCTCTTCGAACCAATCGTATACTTTATTGAGATAGGTAAACTCAAAACCCCCTCTGAAAACCGTATATGAAAATTTATTTTCATACGGCTTAAACAAGAACACTCAAATACTTTTTTGAACAAAGTAGATGGTTTGTCAAAAAAAAATATTTGATAGATATTTCATTTCTTTGTATGAAGGAAGAGGATTCAGAATAATCCATGATTTCCTACAATAAGAAGGAAAAAAATTTCATAGTGATAATGCTCAAATTTCAAGTTGGCTCATTCTTATGCAAAAAAATTGCTATAGGCCTTTTGAACGATCTTTTATCCTATTCGTGATATAAATCACTTAGAGAACAACTAGTATGGACGATCCATAGGAATTATCTTGTCGAGATCTCAACTCAATAGATGAATAAATCTAAACCCCAGATTTTCATTTCACCCCGATGATTTTTTTTTGAATACTCGAAAGGTTTTATGGGTTAGAACCTTTCCATTTCATTGTTACTCACTATACTAACTAATAAAAATGGAATACTATCTCATTCTTTGGTCAGCATCAGTATAAAGAGGAAGACAGATCTCTCAATTGATTATCATAGTTTTTTCAAATTATTGAGAAGCTTGGTCACGAGGTCTTAAAAACAGGCATAAACCATAGTTCAGATTTGATTGAATTAGATACCTCGTGCTCCGGATATTTACTATTAGAGCAATATCTAACGAGGTAGGAGAACCGTCTTTATTTTCTAAAGACAACAGACCCGTTTTCTGTACTAGAATAGAGATCAATTTTAACAAGTCGCACACCCATAATTCCAAAAATCCTTAAATTCCAAGAAATTACACGATCAAACTACCAGAACGTCATAACCTAAAAATGAAAGCGATTCAAAAGAAAATTCTTAGTTTTTTTTTTTGGGGGGGGAGGGTGAACTCGGGATCCGGGTAGTTTTTCTAGACCCAACTAACTGGAATTCCGTCTAATAAAATGGAAGAATTATAAATCTCCAAAATAATAGATAAGAATACTGCAAATAGAGCCATTGCAATGCCCATAAAAGGAGTAGTTCCCCATCCGGGAGCAACTTTACCAGATTCTGTATTAAGTGGTTTTAAATAATTTCCTACAGTAGTTTGTAATGGTCCGGTTCTGGAAGTATCATCAATGGTCTGTGTAGCCATAAAAAAATAGTATTGGTTGAGATATAATTAACTTTGTATACTATTATGTATATATACATACATAGGATTACCTACCAATGGGAAACTGCAACCTTAGTCGCTATCTCCATATCTTGTTTACTTGTTAGCTTTACCGGTTATGCCCTATACACCGCCTTTGGGCAACCTTCTGAACAACTTCGAGATCCTTTTGAAGAGCACGAGGACTAGTTGAAAAAAAGACCTTCCCGATCGGGAAGATCTTTTTTATTATAGAAAGAGGATTACAAAAATAGAAAATTATTTTCCCCCTTTATTGGGAACTTTGGGGGGTTCTCGGAAGAAAATAGCGAAAAAAATGATCCCTAAGGTCGATACCAAAAGGAATGTATAAACCAATGCTTCCATAGATTCGATCGTAGTTTATAATTAATAGAGATAGCTTTCGTACTAATTACAACATTTTTTATAAAAAATGTGGAATCAAAAGCAAAAGATTTGAATTCTTGAGATGCAAATTCTCAATATTGCATTAACAAGCGGAGCAATATTATATTATACCACTTGTCTTTTAGTAGTTGGATCTCCCAGTTTTTGGAATGCCCCAAATTCTACTTGAGCATCCAAATCCGGATCAATACCGGCAAAAACATCTCTGAATAGAGTTCTAGCACCATGCCAAATATGCCCAAAAAAGAAAAGAAGGGCAAATGTAGCATGCCCAAAAGTAAACCAACCCCTTGGGCTACTCCGAAAAACACCATCCGATTTCAAAGTAGCACGATCTAATTCAAAAATTTCACCTAATTGTGCACGTCTAGCATATTTTTTGACTATAGCAGGATCACCAAAACTAACTCCATCAAGTTCACCACCATAGAACTCAACAGTTACACCTACTTGTTCAACACTATATTTTGATTCTGCTCTCCTAAAAGGGACATCGGCTTTCACAATTCCTTCTTCATCTACTAGAACGACTGGAAATGTTTCGAAAAAGGTAGGCATACGACGTACAAAAAGTTCATGTCCCTTTTTATCTTTGAAAATTGGGTGTCCTAACCAACCAACAGCAATTCCATCTCCATTGTCCATTGCACCCGCCCTGAATAACCCCCCTTTAGCTGGATTATTCCCAATGTAATCATAAAAAGCAAGTTTTTCAGGAATTTTTGACCAAGCTTCTGATAGACTTAGATTTTCAGCCAGACCGGCACGAACCCGTCGATCTATTTCTTGTTGGAAGTATCCCTGATCCCACTGGTAACGAGTAGGACCAAATAATTCGATCGGAGTGGTTGCGGAACCATACCACATTGTTCCGGCTACAATGAAAGCTGCAAAAAACACAGCAGCAATACTACTGGAGAGGACAGTTTCAATATTCCCCATACGTAATCCTTTGTATAAACGTTGGGGAGGACGAACACTGAGATGGAATAGACCTGCTAATATACCCAATATACCTGCTGCAATATGATGAGAAGCTATTCCTCCCGGAACAAAAGGATCAAAACCTTCAGCTCCCCATGCCGGATTTACGGGTTGTATTTTCCCAGTTAGTCCATAAGGATCAGACACCCATATTCCAGGGCCATATAAACCCGTTACATGAAATGCTCCGAATCCGAAACAAGCTGCTCCTGAGAGGAATAAATGAATTCCAAAAATCTTAGGCAAATCTAAAGAAGGTTTTCCCGTACGGGAATCACAAAATACGTCTAGATCCCAATATACCCAATGCCAGATAGCTGCTAAAAAGCACAAGCCAGAAAACACAATATGTGCCCCGGCCACACCTTCATAACTCCAAATACCTGGATTAGATATAGTTTCTCCAGTTATACTCCATCCACCCCATGAATCCTTTATTCCTAAACGAGTCATAAAAGGTATAACGAACATACCTTGTCTCCACATTGGATCAAGAATAGGATCGGATGGATCGAAAACTGCTAATTCGTAAAGAGCCATCGAACCGGCCCATCCAGAAACTAAAGCTGTATGCATTATATGCACAGCGATTAATCGGCCAGGATCATTCAACACGACGGTATGAACACGATACCAAGGCAAACCCATGAAAATACCCCTTTATCAGAAAAAGTAGATACTATGTAACTTTCTCGCATTAGAGACAGATTATGCTATGGAATTAAAACCTTTGTCTCAAAGGTGAACATCTATCTATTAATAGAACAGTTTCAAAAGATAGAATTGAGAAGCGGATCTATTTTATCATTTATATCTACCAATATACAATGTGGTAATTGGTCCCATTTGTTTTGTATCAAACAAAGTAAAGTAATTTATTACGTAGGTATTTTACGAAGAAAGGCACGTCCGCTTATTTGGTCCTATCACTCATTTGATCTTATAATCTATTTTTGTAATAGAAAAAAAATACTTAATATACTTTTGATATGATAATCAACAACTTCCCCTCTCTCTTAGTGCCTTTGGTGGGCTTGTTTTTTCCAGCAGTTACAATGCTTTTTCTTTATTTTTATATTCAAAATGACGAAATTTTATGAATCTGATGAATATATCATATTCATATATATATATTTTTCTAATATAATATAAAACCTTCTTTCAATAGATCTAAATAGATATTTATCTTTATTTAGATCTATTTATAATATGATAAATAACAAAAATAGAAATGTATATGGTATCATATGTATGAGACATATTAGACCCGTGTGTGAATTTCTTACTTCTACTTCAAAATATGCTTATATATATATATATATACATTTGAATGGAGAGATTAATAATTTTGATTTGACTGATACAATCAAGTATTATTTTGATAGTCAATAAGTTAAGGGCAAAAAAATTTCCATGCTAAAAAAAGAACAGACAAAAAAATAGCACGGAAAAAGAAGAATCATAAAATCGTTTTGTTAAATGCTTATATGTATATGGCTAGTTTACTAATACAGTCAATTTATGAGAATGACTTCTGGGTGGGAGTCAAAATTTGTTAAATCTCTCAAATTAAATAGGACGTAATTTGTTATGAATCGTCGATCCAAATGGCTCTGGATAGAACCCATAAAAGGGTCTCGAAAAATAAGCAATTTTTTTTTTGCTTGTCTCCTCTTTTTGGGTTCACTAGGATTTTTTGTGGTCGGAATTTCCAGTTACCTTGGTAGGAACCTGATACCCTTATTGTCATCTCAGCAAATACTTTTTGTTCCACAAGGAATTGTGATGTGTTTTTATGGGATTGCAGGTCTGTTCATTAGCTCTTATTTGTGGTGCACTATTTTGTGCAATGTGGGTAGTGGTTATAATAAGTTTGATGAAAAAGAAGGAGTTGTATGCCTTTTTCGCTGGGGATTTCCCGGAAGAAATCGTCGTATTTTCCTCCAATTTCTTATGAAGGATATTCAGGCGATCAAAATGGAAGTTCAAGAAGGTATATTTCCTCGTCGTGTTATTTATATGGAAATAAAGGGCCAACAAGACATCCCCTTAACTCGTACTGAAGAAAATTTGACCCTGCGTGAAATGGAACAAAAAGCTGCTGAATTAGCCCGTTTTTTGCGCGTATCCATTGAAGGATTTTAGAATAAATAAATTCATAGATCTCGTATCAGTAGATACCAGAAAAAGTTTTGACATAACATTTGTCTGGGGGAGGGGGGGAAGACCATATAGTCACTTTTATTATTCTTTATCTATTAGAAAGGGGGCAAAAGGTTCTAATAAACACGGATATAATATATAAAAAGAATACAATGAAGTAAATGACTATAGTTTTTGACACTTTTTTGACATATTCGAAAAAATCATTTTCTATACAAAGAAAACAAAATTGGTATTATTAGACTGAAATTTTCATTTATTTTATTTGTCAATTGAAGCGATTCTTCGGATCAAGAGTTCAAAATTAGTCCAGATCTAAGCGATTTTCAAGGATTGATCCTTTCTTTTTTACTCTACTTCTCACTCAGAACATAACTATTCCTCATCCGAAAGATATTTTCTCTCGAGGTCGAAGAATTACGCAAAAGATCATTCTATGGATCTCATACCTCGTTCTATAATTCGCACTTTATTCAGATTTTGGGCAGAGCTGACGGGCCAATCGAGCTCGTTAACGATTCACGAATTGGAAGTTGCCAAATATAAAGCATTAGCTTCTCTACAATATCTTACATGTTTAATAGTATTGCCTTGGGGAATTTCAATTTCATTACAGAACGGTTTAGAATCTTGGGTTACAAATTGGTGGAATAATGGTCAATCGAACAAAATTTTTGATTATTTACAACAAGAAGACACTATAAGAAAATTTGAAAAAATAGAGGAACTATTCCTGTTAGAAATAATGATGGAAGATTCTTCGGAAACGCATTCGCAAGATATTCGTGTAGAGATGCAGAAAAAAATGATCCAATTAGTCTTGATATATAATCAAGATTGTATCCAAATCATTTCACATTTATTAGCAAATCTAATAGGTTTGGTTCTTCTAAGTGTTTGTCTCATTCTAGGTAAGAAGAAACTTGGCATTCTCAATTCTTGGATCCAAGAAGTCTTCTACAGCCTAAGCGATACAATGAAAGCTTTTACTATTCTTTTAGTAACCGATCTATGTGTTGGGTTTCATTCGCCCCATGGTTGGGAACTGATAATCCATTGGATCTTTGAAAATTATGGATTTGCCCATAACGAACGAATAATATCTGGTCTTGTTTCAACTTTTCCAGTCATCTTAGACACAATTTTAAAATATTGGGTTTTCCGTCGTTTGAATCGTACATCTCCTTCACTTGTAGTAGTTTATCACTCGATCAGTGAATAACAAATGGTTTTTCCCCCGGGCAATACTTCTTATTTTTTAGCTTTAGGTTTAATATAGTAGCAGAATTGCAAGCAGGTAACTATCATAGTTACCTACTACCCTTTATTTGAAATAAAAGAATTGTAACAAAAAATTGAACCATGCAAAATAGAAAAACTTATGATGACTGGATGAAAAAGTTGATAGCTCAATCAATTTCCGCCTTAATATTGATAGATATAATGACTCGCACATCTATTGCAAATGCATATCCCATTTTTGCACAGCAAGGTTATGAAAATCCTCGAGAAGCAACTGGGCGTATTGTATGTGCCAATTGTCATTTGGCTAAAAAACCTGTGGAGATTGAAGTTCCACAGTCCGTGCTTCCTGATACCGTTTTTGAAGCAGTTGTTAAAATACCCTATGATAAGCAAATAAAACAAGTTCTTGCTAATGGTAAGAAAGGAACTTTAAATGTAGGAGCTGTTCTTATTTTACCCGAAGGTTTCGAATTAGCTCCTCCGGATCGTATTTATCCTGAGATTAAGGAGAAAATAGGTGATCTTTATTTTCAGAACTATCGTCCCAATCAAAAAAATATTCTAATAATAGGTCCTGTTCCTGGTCAAAAATATGGTGAAATTGTGTTTCCCATCCTTTCACCAAATCCCGCTACTAATAAAGCAGCTCACTTCCTGAAATATCCCATATATGTAGGTGGTAATAGAGGAAGAGGACAAATTTATCCCGATGGGAGCAAAAGCAACAATACAGTGTACAACGCTTCAGCAACGGGCAAAATAAGTAAAATTGTACGTAAAGAAAAGGGTGGATATCAAATAACTATTGATAATTCATCAGACGGTCGACAAGTGGTAGACTTTGTGCCCCCGGGACCGGAACTTCTTGTGTCAGAAGGCGAATTCATCAAGGCGGATCAGTCGTTAACGAATAACCCTAATGTAGGTGGATTTGGTCAGGAAAATGCAGAAATAGTACTTCAAGATCCTTTACGTGTTCAAGGTCTTTTATTATTCTTAGCATCTGTCGTTTTAGCACAGATATTTCTGGTTCTTAAAAAGAAACAATTTGAGAAAGTTCAATTGGTCGAAATGAATTTTTAGGCGCATAAAAGATTTGAATCTCCATCTTATGTTAATGCAATTATGTATAATAAATAAAAATTGCAACAATAAAGTCATACTTTTTCGGAATCCTTCATTTGCCCCTTCCCTCTGTTCGAATATATTGATTGTGAAGGATCAGGAGATATAAATAATATTTGCATATTGAATAATGAGTGATTCTGGAACAAAATTGTTAAACAGTGAGTTCCCTAGTTATGCGCGATATTCAATATTATATACATGTTATCTTTTATCACCTTCATTTATCACAAATAAACAAATAGAAGGAAGGAGAGAATTCAGTAATCTTGGCTTACTATTTTATTTTCGCTTATTTTATAACTTATCTTACTCCTTGAAAAAGTAAATATATATATATATATATATATATATATATATATATATATATTTTTTTACTTTTTATCATTATCTCGCCACAGGCGTTCATTCGTTTTCTAATTCCATTTCTCCTTTTTGGACTGAAATGATAAATGGAGCAGCAAAGGTATGCCCATCGAGCAAACAGGGTCTGTATCACAAAACAAACGTTTGAATCAAACGGCTCGTTCTTTTTATAGTTCAAAACTTTAAGAATATTATTCTATTTATAATAACTATTATTTGGATTTAATCCTATTAAATATATATATATATATATATATATATGAACAAAGATTGCAGAAATGCAGATGCGTAAAAAAACCATTAATTGATTTTTTTTTTTGTAATAAAAAAGCACATTCTAATTGGATCCAATTCTCTCTTTCAAATTTTTGAAAAAAAAAAAAAGAATAATCCTATTATTAATCTACAATTTACAAAAAATAACAAGTAAAGATAAAATCTTACCCTTCTTTGTGTTCAAAGAAGGGTAAGATCTTATCTTTATTTTTTAGTTTTCACTTGTCTATCTCTTATTGTAGAAGACATTTTTTTTGCTATAAGGAAGATCCTAATCCGGAATAAGAACCGTAAAAAAAAATACCTATTAAACCAATAACGAGAATACCAGTTAAAGTACCTATCAACCAAAGAGGGATCCTTCCGGTGGTATCGGCCATTTCTATTACTTCCTTTCACATTTTCTTAAGTAGTCATGAGACATAAATAATAATACATAGAAATATTAGATCTCACCAAATTCAATTGGGTAAGAAAAAATATTCTTACTGTTCCTAATTGAAAAAGTAATTAGAGAATAGAACAGCAAGTACAAAAATAAGTAACAACCCCCAATAGAGGCTAGTACGATTCAATTCAACATTTTGTTCATTTGGGTTTGATTGTGTCATAAATAGCTCCGTGGTTTAGTTTATAATAAAGTTTATCGCTGTATGAACTGCATTGCTGATATTGATCCCAAGAAAAAAACCGTAGGTACAGCTAGCCCGTGAACGGCCAACCATCTAACTGTAAAAATTGGATAGGTTCTATCTATAGTCATTAATACCTCCTAAAAAGATCTAGATCTAGTAAATTCATCGAGTTGCTCTAATGAATCGAAACGACCAGTTACTAATGGAACCTCTTGTCGGCTTTCTGTGAAATACTCATTTGGCCGAGGGCTCCCGAATACATCATAAGCTAAACCCGTACTGACAAATAACCAACCTGCAATGAATAGAGAAGGTATAGTAATGCTATGGATAACCCAGTATCGAATACTAGTAATAATGTCAGCAAAAGCGCGTTCTCCCGTATTCCCAGACATGCTAAGCTCCCTATATTATTCTAAAATCAAGGGTAAATTGATCCCATGAAAGAAAGAGATCAGGAAATGGAAAACTACTGATATCTTCTACAATCCTTGCTTGATTGTCAATATGATACCAAGGGTATATTTGAAGTATACTAAGTATAGCTAGCCTGCTTCTAACATAGCAATATAATTTTGCTTAATATAGAAAGGGAGTAGGATCATTAGTGAAATTACTACACAATTGGTATTTATTTTATTTATAGGTGGGTAATTTCATTTTTACTTTTTGATAACAGAATATCTTTTTATTGTATAGTCCCTCTATGTTTGAGGATAACATTATTATCAGATATTCAATGCTAACTTTGTATCTATTTATTTCAACTCTTTTTTTCATAAATTGAGGTAATTGCCTGACAAAAATACGTATCAATCATTGTTTTTTTCATTGATTTCTTCCATGCTTACTATAATTAGTTATTTTGGTTTTTTATTAATTTTGCTTATTTTCACCTCAGTCTTATTCATCGGGTTAAGCAGTATACAACTTATTTGAAATAAAAAAAACCTCAATAGGAATTGAGATTCCGAGTCAATTTGAGGTACTATGTAGATTAGCTATTAATCCTTACCCATTCTTTTTGAATTAAAAAAAATATGATTGAAGTTTTGTTATCCGGAATTGTGTTAGGTCTAATTCCTATAACTTTGGCTGGATTATTTGTAACTGCATATTTACAGTACCGACGCGGCGATAAATTGGATATTTGATTTAGAACCATATTCTAAACGGGCCTCCTACTGATTCTGAGGGATCAGATCTTATTAGCTTTTTCAGTCTAAGTGAAAAGAAGATCGATCAGAAAAATAAAAAAAAAGCAGGATCACGCTCTGTAGGATTTGAACCTACGACATCAGGTTTTGGAGACCTGCGTTCTACCAAACTGAACTAAGAGCGCTTTTTCTTTTTTTTTGAAAGAAAAAGAAGGGTCTGCATGTGGTATACCCCAATCACTTATTTGATTAGGGATGTTTCATCGAATAACTATCACTCGACTTTTTATCTATTTCTTTTCTTTTATAGGAGAAAAGGTAGGGATGACAGGATTTGAACCTGCGACATTTTGTACCCAAAACAAACGCGCTACCAAGCTGCGCTACATCCCTTTTAATCTAATCGTGAGTATTTTTATTCAATATTTTATATTAAATAAAATTTCTTTTGTTTTCCACATTTATCTGCCTTGGTTCCCACGTGAATAGACTGTATACACGGAAGATATCATCTATAAGATGTCTATTTATTGACAGTACTTGATTACTATCACATGTTCTGTTCAAAAAAAAATCTGTGCAAATATTTGCAGTTACTCGTAAACTACGGGTGTAGTTGACCAGATGATATATCTATCATTCTTGAGAAGGAGAACTTACGAACAATGCAAGATATAAAAACATATCTTTCCACAGCGCCTGTGTTAGCTACTTTATGTTTGGGATTTTTAGCCGGTTTATTAATTGAGATAAATCGTTTTTTCCCAGATGCCCTGACTTTTCCCTTTTTTTGACTTTCATTTTCCTCTCCTGCGAACCCGAAAGAAAAAAATGATGTTAGATTCATTTCCTTTTCTTCTTGGATAAAGAAAATAAATTAGATTCAATCTCTTTAGATTTCAAGGGGAGGGTGAAGTTAGGATAACCTAAAAGTAAAAATCTAGATCCAAAAGTTCTTCATAAACTACTTTAAAATCTTAATTAAAGATTTTATTACTTAATTAATTCTCGTAATAAAATCTTTAATTATTTTTAGACAACTTCTATCCCTTTCTCTTTCTTCTCTTTTTTTTTTTTCAAAATTAAAAAGAAAAGAAGTAGATACAATACCCAAAGTAAGTTATATGGCTAAGAGTGGAAATGTAAGAGTAACAATTACTTTAGAATGTACTAGTTGTACCCAAGATAGTGTTGAAAAAAAATCAACGGGTATTTCAAGATATACGACTCGAAAAAATCGCCGCAATACTCCTCATCGATTGGAATTAAAGAAATTTTGTCCTTATTGTTACAAGCATACCATTCATGGAGAAATCAAAAAATAGATTGAATTTCACATTTGTACCCGGAAATCAAAATATATCAAAGATATTTATTTCTTTATCTTTGTATATTAACAAAATATGTCACTGTCAATATTTCTTTTCGAAATATTTTGAAATAAAATAAATAGTATTTGAAAGGTTCATAAAACAAACTATGAATAAAATGAAGCCATCTTTTCGGAATACATATAAGCCATATTTTAAAAATAGATCTAAGTTTAGAAATAGATCTAAGTTTAGAAATAGATCTAAGTTTAGAAATAGATCTAAATCATCTTTTCGGAATGCATCTAAACGATTTTCTGCAAATCAGCAGTCTTTTCGAAAACGTTTATCGCCAATTCAGCCTGGAGAGCAAATGGATTATAAAAATATTAGCTTAATTAGTCGATTTATTAGCGAGCAGGGAAAAATACTATCTCGTCGAAGGAATCGATTAACATTGAAAAAACAATGCTTAATAGCTAGGGCTATTAAACAAGCTCGTATTCTATCTTTGATACCCTTTCTTTCTTTAAATTCAAAAGTAATTAGAGCCTAAGACTCCTCCATTTAATGGGAGCTGGGATATCTAACAAAGATAGCGCAGATTTTGTTCTATTTCTATCAAAAAAATGGATAATTTCATTATCCCTAATTTTCGTATTGTCTTTAGTTCCCCGGAGAATTTCCCCGGGAGATTCGGTTTTACTATTTCATAACACAAGAATATTTTTGAACATCATAGAGAAGCAATTATTATTTAATACAGCTATTTGTGCAAGTGTTCTACGATTTGTAAGCAACTGCTTTTTGTATAAAAATTGTATGAATTTATTATAGGAGAATCCATTAGCACGGGATGCTGCATTAATCCGAGTAATCCACAAACGACGAAAATCTCTTTTCCGCTTAATTCTATCTCGGTGAGCGGAAACTAAAGCTCTCATTTTCTGTTGGTTAGCAGCCCTAAAAAGTTTTGAATGGGCTCCCCGAGAGCCTGATACAAATGCAAGAATCTTTTTTCGACGTTTTTTTGCGATATGCCCACGTTTAACTCTGGTCATTGAAGTTGATTCTTCATAAATGACTAATCTATTTTTAGATCAATCACTTTTTTTTAGATTAGAATAAAACTGATTTTTCTAATGTATAAAATATAGATTCCAATGGCTTTTGCTACTCTAACCTTCCCAACCATAATTCTTTCAGTTAGGCACCTTCCAAGTAGGCAGGGGATTGGACCTTGCATTTAAGTAATGCAAAAAAATATGCATATATAATATCTTTTTTTCTTTTTCTTTTATTATGGATTTCTTCGTTTCTATGGTTATTTCTCTAACGGTAAGGTCCTCTCTATACGCCGGAGCCCTAAGATATCAGATGAGTATTTGGTAACTTGTATAATTTACCATCTCTAGCTCTACTCTTCCCCCCGAATTATAAAAACTCTCAAGATTTATAGATACAGTAACGACATGTATTTGTAAGAGTTCGCAAGGTAGCTGACCTTTTGTCCGTTCTCGCAGCAATATAAAACATAATCTTTATGTTTTTTCAATTTGCATTTTTTCCTCGCTCAATGGATTGATGACCATTCGCTACCAATGAGGAAGTGCTTTTCATCCCACTTTAGGTGATTGGATTTGCATCAATTTAAACCATAAATTTCATTTTCCCCGGTACAAGGGAACTGATAGATCTGTACTTTTTAACAGAAGAAAACTTTTGTTAGAGCAATTTCCTGGTCCGTTTCAGCTTCTGATCCAAACGAGTCGCACATACACCCTCGCACATACTCCTTTACGCTGAGGGCATCCTCGAAGAGCAGGAGATTTTGTTCTATTTGCTATTGGCTGTCTCGCGGTTCTAATAAGTTGTTGAATAGTCGGCACTTTGAATTCTATTTTCAATTAAGTGAATGGTTTAGGTGATTCTTAACCATAAGAGGATCTATAGATCTAACGTACTTTTATACGTACCTATAATAGTAGTAGGACTAGCCATTATTTCTTTTATTATAATGTCTATTTATAAAATTGAGGAAATCATATAGTCTACACGTTACGATTATTAATATAATATGTGGACTATCTTTCAAATTCAAAAATATTCTTTTGTTACAATCAATATTCTAGCATTTTTTTCTCTTTCTTTAAACGACAAGAGTCTTTAAGATTCATTCTTCTTTAAAAATGAGGAATTTAACAAATGAAATCAAAGAATAATTGAACAAATATGAAGTTATGGTAAGTGGCACTCGTCTGGGAAGCGAAATAGCAGTGCGAGCCATTTATCAAAGTGGTATAAAAAAATGATATATAATATATAAGATATATCATTTAATGAAAAAAAAGATAAAACTATATAAGCAAAAAGATGATCTATATAGGAAGGATAAGATCCTGATCTATAGTATCAAATTTAACAACTAAAATGGTAGAAAGAATATGATTCTATATATATAGAAGGGATAATATTCTTACCTATAGTATCAAATTTAACAAATAAAATACTAGAAAGAATATGATTCTATATATAGGAGGGGGAAGATGATTATATATAGGAAGGAAAAAATTATGTCATATGTAATGAGCTTGAATTTAACAAGCATCCCTAAAGTTCCATATCTCGCGGATAATCTAGCGGATAAGAAAAAACAAAAACAAAAAGAAGAACAACAACAAGAACAAGAAGAAGAACAAGAACAAGAAGAAGAACAAGAACAAGAAGAAGAACAAGAACAAGAAGAAGAACAAGAACAAGAAGAAGAACAAGAAGAAGAACAAGAACAAGAACAAGAAGAATACCCGAACCCAGAAGAAGAAAACCCGAACCCAGAAGAAGAAAAAAAAAAAAAAAAAAAAAAAGAAAAACCAGAAGAAGATGAAATTTGGGTGGAATTATATTACAGACTCTTTTTTGGAAGATATCTTTTTTTAGGTAGAGCGCTAGAAAAACAACCTGCTGACCAAATAATGAAAAGCATGATTTATTTAAATCAAGAAGATCAAACAAAAGATTTCATGTTTTTTATTTCCTGTCGAGGTGGAGGAATGCTACAGGGAGTAGCTGTTTATGATGTTATGCAATTCGTAACAGGGGATGTATTTACATCAGGCTACGGGTTAAATGCTTCAATGGGAGCTTTCCTTCTACACGGGGGGGAGCTTGGTAAACGGGTATTAAGCATAAACGGTCGCATGATGATTCATCAACCTCATATGTCTCCTTATGATCGTCGTCGCCACGTTGAATCCGGCTCCGATGCAGAGTTTATTAGCCGATTGCGGACGTATATTTTGAATACTTATATAGAAAGGACAAGGCAAGATCCCGAACTAATTGAAAGTCTCTTAGAAAGAGATATTTTTCTGAATTCAGAGGAATCAAAAGCAGTTTATCTTATCGACGAAATAGGCGTAGAAGGAATGGGACTGGATTTAAAAAATCTATCGCTTTTTTATGCCAATCATGATAACCATTTGATGGGTTATAGCAATCATGAAAATGGGTTATGACAATTATGAAAATTTTCATCATGGTCGTGTTTTATGGCCTCGGGGGGTACAGCAGGCAATAGCTTTTGCGAAGGGAAAAAAGCAGGAGACAATAGCTTCTGGGGAGGGAATAGCTTACGCAATTAATGCAAGTTCAAGGTTTTCATCTTCTCAGGAGGAAGTTTTATCTCCTAAATAGTTACTTTTATCTAAGTAGGAGATTTATTCCATGATCTACACAATCGTCTACACGATCTTGTACGTACACAGCTATGGCTGGTTGCTTTAGTAAGTTACTAAAGCAACCAGCCATAGCTGTGTAAGCCTATTCCTAATAAATCAACACCTAAATAACATGTCCAAACTAGAATAAATCCTAGAGAAGCAACAATTGCCGATTTTTCTTCTTTCCAACCCCTGTTTATTCTAGTATGTAAATAAATTGCAAATAGAATCCAAGTTATGAATGACCAAGTCTCTTTTGGATCCCAGCTCCAATAAGATCCCCATGCTTCGTTGGCCCATACTGCCCCGGAAAGTATACCTATAGTTAAAAGAGAAAATCCTAGACCAATGGAACGATAACTTAATTGGTCTAATTGGTTAATAAAGACCCATTTACGATAATTTCTAAATGAAAGGTAAAAAGTATGTTTCAATTCCTTTTTTTCTTGATCGTGTGAATACCAATTTTTATTGAAGAAAAAAGAATTATTCACATTAAGAAAAATCTTTTGATTTATTTGGGACGCAATGACCAACAAAGCTATGGATGATAGGGATCCACATAAAAGAGTTGCATAACTGAGTAATATCATACTTACATGCATCATTAACCAATGAGATTGTAAAGCGGGTACTAACATTGCAGATTGCTGCATTTTATCCGGAAGACCTAAAGTAGCAAAACCATGAGTTAACATAGCACTTGGCGCGGTGATTGCACCTAACCACCAAGCATCCTGGCCCCGTAGTTCTATAACTATATGAATCATGGAGGAAGTCCATGAAAGGAACATGAATGACTCATACAAATTACTTAACGGTAAATGTCCCGAATAGAGCGAACGGGCAACTAATACTCCCGTTATACAAATACACGTCACTATCATGCCCTTTCCTCCTGAATTACTTAGTTCTTCACTTTTATAAACTAAGGTTCCCCAATAAATAAGAGTGATCACAAAAGTAAGAGAAAAAGAGACATGAGCTGATATATGTTCTAGAGTTATAAATATCATAATAAACCCATTTATTCTTTAATATAGGATTCGTTTCGTAAGAGAAGGATCAAATCTATTGATATGTAATCAATCATATTGACATAGATCGAACAATGATAGTAATTTACTATATATAGGTACTCCATAAGTAATAGATATATATCTCATTTTTTTTTTTTTGATTAGATAGACTTAGACAAATGTAGTGTAGAGGTACAAGCACGAGATTAGAAAAATTGATATCAAAGCTATATTTTTCCATCTATATTAATAAATGGAATTAAAATGAATGAATTTTCTTTTTTTTTGTATATACGTTCTCTGTTATAAACGCATCTTGATACTTTGTATCATATCTCAAACTCAAATCGAAAAAGATTTGATGGTTAAACTAATAGAATCAAAAAGGAGCTTTCCTTTTTGTACATGAGATGTTCGTGTTCATCCTATATTCTTAAATAAATATAGGAGAATGCAAATCCTGCGGCCAGAATCTTATTTTCTTCTAAATATCTTATTCTAGAATGTATTTTTTTTTCTTTTTTTGCACTCAATGAGAATCTTGTATTTCATAAAAATTAGGTGCAATATAGTCTTTGCGCAAAGGCCACCCAATCCAACTTTCTGGCATCAATATACGTTTTAGACATGGATGACTTTCATAAAATATTCCCAACATATCATAAGATTCCCGTTCCTGGAAATTAGCACCTTTCCAAATACATAGAACAGACGGGATTCTCGGATCTTCCCTTGGGACAAGTACTTTTATACACACCTCTTCGGGTTCATCTGCATTATCCTTTATTATCGTAAGATGATATACACTAGCTAAGGAACCCCCTGGTGCTACATCATAAGCACACTGAGAACGGAGATAATTAAAACCATAAACGTATAAAGCAACGGCTATAGAGACCCAATCTTCAGATTTGATTTGTAATGTTTCTGTGCCTTGGTAATCAAAACCCAAAGGTCTATGAGCTAACTTATGCTTGGCTAGCCAAGCAGATAATCGACCTTGCATTTGATTACTATTTATTGTCAAAGTATCTGTATAAAGATTTGACATTTCTCATGGAATTTTCAAACAAAATTGATTTCCTGCTCGTTACTTTTTACTAACGATTATTCATTCGCCAGCAAACTCTCGTATTTTCAAATGTTTCAAAGGGTATGATATCTCTGAAATCGATTCAGATGTTTTGGGAGTTATCTCTAAAGTCGATTCACGAGATTCATAAGATTTATGAAAAAACTTATCCTCCTTAGTTTCAATACGAATACTGGACCCAATATTAAACTTATGCTTTCTAGTGAAATACCTCTTTCCTTGTTGAAACTCGTTTCTATCTTCAGATATTTCTTGAGCTATTTTTTCACGAAGTTTTATTATAGCATCTATAATAGCTTCTGGTTTAGGAGGACAACCTGGCAAATAGATATCCACAGGAATTAACTTATCTACTCCGCGAACGGTACTATAAGAATCTGTACTAAACATTCCTCCTGTAATAGTACAGGCTCCCATAGCAATTACATATTTTGGTTCCGGCATTTGTTCATATAATCTCACTAAAGAAGGAGCCATTTTCATGGTCACAGTTCCGGCTGTTATAAGTAGGTCGGCTTGCCTAGGACTGGATCTTGGCACCAAACCGTAACGGTCAAAATCGAATCGCGAACCTATTAATGAAGCAAATTCGATAAAACAACAACTAGTACCATAAAGGAGCGGCCATAGACTAGAAAGTCTCGCCCAATTGGACAGATCGTTTAGAGTAGTGGAAATCACTGAATTTGGAGTTGCTTGATCAAGTAAAGATGATTCTATAGGATTTATCACCGGCTTTAGATTTAGAGAATTTTCTACTCGCCTTTTATCATTCCAAAATTTGGGGGTTAAGACCATTCCAATGCTCCTTTTCTCCATGCATAAACTAAACCAACAATTAAGATAATCACGAAAATAAAAGCTTCTATAAATGTAAATAGACCTAAAATATCAAAACTCATAGCCCACGGATAGAGAAAGACTGTTTCCACATCAAAAACAACGAAAACTAAAGCAAACATATAATAGCGAATTCTAAATTGGATCCAGGTATCTCCCATTGGTTCTATACCTGATTCATAACTAGTGGCTTTCTCCGGCCCTTTACTTATTGGAGCCAAACTTTTTGAAATTGAGAATGCCAGAATCGGAATAAGACTGGATATGGATAAATATATCCAAAAAGTATCATATTCAGAAAATAGAAACATAAATAGATGATTCCTGTTTATAATAAATCAAATTCTTCTATTTGCTGTATTGTCAATTTATTAATCGCTTCTCTCCCCTCCCAAATGATTCATTATCATTTTTGATATTATCAATGTTTCGTCTGTGACTTAACACGGAAATTAATAAAAGAATATTCTGTATTTAATAATCCTAATACAGGAAATGGTTCGAACCCGTGCAGTTTGGCAGACTTCACGTTAATTCGTGTTGTAACGTGTGAATATGGGTTGATGTAAGGGAATTTTCTCTATTGAAATAAGGGAGCTTTCAGGGTCGTTTTTTCTAACGATGTAATGTGTGCTAGCAAATTAAAAAGACAACCGAGTTCGATTATAATCGATAGGTACCGATCCACCCGTGGAACATATGGAATCTTTCATAAACAAAATAATTATGTATGTGCCCACATTCCGACACGATGTCCGATCTGTTGTTCTCTATAACAGAGATATTGGGGAATAAGAGTCTGCTCTGGGTCGCAGTCGAAAGACTATTTATTCTAATTTGATTTAGAAAGAATCCCAAATTCTTTTTTCTTTTCGTATTTCCTCTTTACTTTTTCTTTAATGATTTTCTATGTAAGTCGTCGGTTCCACATTGAACCATAAAAAATTGGATGCGAGAAAGCACATAAGAGTTTTCTAATTGTATAGGGCTATACGGGCTCGAACCGTAGACCTTCTCGGTAGAACAGATCAAATTTCTTATTACCAAAATGATTTGAATTGTTCCAAGAACCCAACATGCATTTTTATTGCATTGGGCTCTTTCATTAACTGGTGGAAAAATCAGTTAGTCTGCCATTCTTTTCCGGAACAGATAATAAGATGGCTCCGTTTGCTTCAAACGAGAATTTTTCGGAAGCAATCCCAAAGTGCTTCAAAAGGTTCCCTTGACGTAGGTCTGTCATGCTTAGACATAGATTCTCCAAATGGAGTCTCTCTCACCCAAAAAGAATAATATGAGACTTCATACACCTCAAAGTTCATAGAGCGAAAAGAATTCTTTTTTGAGATCCTCGTATTGTACTCATTATGTCTGACATTGAATGTCCCCGAGATTGACCATATCAACTAGATCTATAGTTCGAATCAGAACGAACTTCATCTTTGTCATGCTATTGTTCTCCTAATTCATAGAGTAAGACTCAAATCTATTTTATGAACCGAATGAACCAAAAAACTCTTCTGAAAACCATTGGCGCACGTGTAAACGAGGTGCTCTACCTAGCTGAGCTATAGCCCTTCACAGTTTAGTCTTGAAGATATACTAATAAAATAGATCACTTTCTGTCAAGACGGATGATATTTGATTTAATCATTCGAATCCTAGTTAAGGGCATATTGTTTATATGTCTAATTATGCCTAAAATCTAGGTACGACTCTATCTAGGATAATAAATAACCTACTTAACTCAGTGGTTAGAGTATCGCTTTCATACGGCGAGAGTCATTGGTTCAAATCCAATAGTAGGTAAAACTTATTTGCTGCGATTGAGTAATAAATCGCAGCAAATAAGTTTTACTCCATTTTGAAAAAAAAAAAAAGAAATAAATTCTTTCCATTTAAATAATGATAATGAATCCATTTTTAGATCATTATCGAAGTTGAACTTTACAAAGAAAGAGATTACTAAGTAAATTGAAGTTATAACTCTAAATTATTATTGACTGATCAACTCATTACAGAGCAGTTGTGCTTTTTTAGGTTTTTTGCTAGTATTAGCAATTGGAATCAATATCCTATTTATTTTTATGAGAACCAATCCTTTTATTTTTGGGGTTTCCGCACTTGTAGAAAAGAAGGCAGGACGTATTGCTCAGATCATTGGCCCAGTACTAGATGTATCTTTCCCTCCAGGTAATATGCCTAGAATTTACAATTCCTTGATAGTTAAGGATAACGATACAACTGGTCAACCAATAAGTGTGACTTGTGAGGTACAACAATTATTAGGAAATAATAAAGTTAGAGCTGTCGCTATGAGTGCTACAGACGGTTTGATGAGAGGAATGAAAGTAATTGATACAGGAGGGCCACTTAGTGTTCCAGTTGGTGAAACTACTCTCGGGAGAATTTTTAATGTTCTTGGGGAACCCGTTGATAACTTAGGTCCTGTAGATGCTCTCACAAGATCTCCTATTCATAGATCTGCTCCCGCCTTTACACAGTTGGATACCAAATTTTCAATCTTTGAAACAGGCATTAAAGTAGTGGATCTTTTAGCTCCTTATCGCCGTGGGGGGAAAATTGGATTATTCGGGGGAGCTGGAGTGGGTAAAACAGTGTTGATTATGGAATTAATCAACAACATTGCTAAGGCTCATGGAGGGGTTTCTGTGTTTGGTGGAGTAGGAGAACGTACCCGTGAAGGAAATGATCTTTACAAGGAAATGAAAGAATCGGGAGTCATTAATGAACAAAATATATCCGAATCCAAAGTAGCTCTGGTCTATGGTCAGATGAATGAACCACCAGGAGCTCGTATGAGAGTAGGTTTAACTGCTTTAACTATGGCTGAATATTTCCGAGATGTCAATAAACAAGATGTACTTCTATTTATTGACAATATCTTCCGCTTTGTCCAAGCAGGATCAGAGGTATCCGCATTATTAGGCAGAATGCCTTCCGCAGTGGGTTATCAGCCCACTCTTAGCACGGAAATGGGTTCTTTACAAGAGAGAATAACTTCTACGAAAGAAGGATCTATAACCTCCATTCAAGCAGTTTATGTACCTGCAGATGACTTGACTGATCCCGCTCCTGCTACAACATTTGCACATTTAGATGCTACTACTGTACTATCGAGAGGATTAGCTGCCAAAGGCATCTATCCAGCGGTAGATCCGCTGGATTCCACGTCAACTATGCTCCAACCTTCGATCGTAGGCGAACAACATTATGAAACTGCGCAAGGAGTTAAACAAACTTTGCAACGTTATAAGGAACTTCAAGATATTATAGCTATTCTTGGATTAGATGAATTATCAGAAGATGATCGTTTACTTGTAGCAAGAGCAAGAAAAATTGAACGGTTTTTGTCACAACCCTTTTTTGTAGCAGAGGTATTCACCGGTTCCCCCGGTAAATATGTTAGTCTAATAGAGACAATTAGAGGTTTTCAAATGATCCTTTCCGGAGAATTAGATGGTCTACCCGAACAGTCTTTTTATTTGGTGGGTAACATTGATGAAGCTACCGCAAAGGCTATGAACTTAAAATAAAAAAAAAAAAAAAATGAACCTAAATCTTCGTGTACTCACTCCCAATCGAGTTGTTTGGGATTCAGAAGTTCAAGAAATAATACTCGCTACCAATAGTGGTCAAATGGGTGTATTACCCAACCATATTGCAATGATAACAGCTTTGGATATAGGAGTCATGAAAATACGACTCAATGCCCAGTGGTCCACTATGGCTTTGATGGGTGGTTTTGCCCAAGATAGACAATAATGAAATCACATTATTGGTAAATAATGCAGAAAGAGGTATTGATATTGATCTTCAAGAGGCTCAGGAAAATTTTAGATTAGCGAAAGCCGATCGTGCGCGAGCTGAAGGCAAGAGACAAGCAATCGAGGCTGATGTGGATCTCAAAAGAGCTAGAACACGACTAGAGGCTGCTGATGCAATTTTGTTGAGATAAAGAAAGATTTTGTTCTATTTGCTATTGGCTATCTCGCGTTTAGAATGTTGAATAGTCGGCACTTTGAATTAGATTTGAAATTGAATGAATTCAATATAATATTCTTATGTTAAAAAGTCTTTAACTGTCTGAGCCAATAACTAGGCACATTTCCACCTATGCCCATGCCGCCTGCTATTGCAATTTTTGATTTTTCATTTTCTTCTTCGCCTAAATAAATCTATGTTATATTTCACTATTAAATATAAAAGAAATTGGAATTGCGGAAGGTCAATCGACCTATGAAATTGAGTTGCATCATACATACATAACATGATACAATATCACTTGAAAGAAAAGACTTTTTGACAATAGAGGCTACAAAATGAGTATTTTGTACTTTCTTTTGAATACAAAAGTGATTCTTTACGTTCGACACCCAGGTCGAGTAGACCTCGTTCTTGTAAGAGCTATTAACCAATAAATCATAGGGAGGGACTTATTTATGTCACCAAAAACAGAGACTAAAGCAAGTGTCGGATTCAAAGCGGGTGTTAAAGATTACAGATTAACTTATTATACTCCGGAATATCAGACGAAAGATACTGATATCTTGGCAGCATTCCGAGTCACTCCTCAACCTGGAGTGCCCCCCGAAGAAGCGGGGGCAGCAGTAGCTGCTGAATCTTCCACTGGTACGTGGACCACTGTTTGGACCGATGGACTTACCAGTCTTGATCGCTACAAGGGGCGATGCTATGATATTGAACCCGTTCCTGGAGAGGAAACTCAATTTATTGCCTATGTAGCTTACCCTTTAGATCTTTTTGAAGAAGGCTCTGTGACTAACCTGTTTACTTCTATTGTAGGTAATGTATTTGGATTCAAAGCTTTACGGGCTCTACGTCTGGAAGATTTACGAATTCCTCCTGCTTATTCAAAAACTTTTCAAGGCCCACCACATGGTATTCAAGTAGAAAGAGATAAATTAAACAAATATGGTCGTCCTTTGTTGGGATGTACTATCAAACCAAAATTGGGTCTATCTGCCAAGAATTATGGTAGAGCGGTTTATGAATGTCTCCGTGGTGGACTTGATTTTACCAAGGATGATGAAAACGTGAATTCCCAACCATTTATGCGCTGGAGAGATCGTTTCTGCTTTTGTGCAGAAGCACTTTATAAAGCTCAGGCTGAGACGGGTGAGATTAAGGGACATTACCTGAATGCGACTGCAGGGACATGTGAAGAAATGATGAAAAGAGCAGTATTCGCCAGAGAATTGGGAGTTCCTATAGTCATGCATGACTATCTGACTGGAGGTTTTACGGCAAATACTTCGTTGGCTCATTATTGCCGAGATAACGGCCTACTTCTTCACATTCACCGCGCAATGCACGCAGTTATTGACAGACAAAGAAATCATGGTATGCACTTCCGTGTACTGGCTAAAGCACTACGTATGTCTGGTGGAGATCATATTCATGCTGGTACTGTAGTAGGTAAACTTGAAGGAGAACGAGAAGTAACTTTGGGTTTTGTTGATCTATTGCGTGATGATTTTATTGAAAAAGACCGAAGTCGCGGTATTTATTTCACTCAGGATTGGGTCTCTATGCCGGGTGTTCTGCCTGTAGCTTCAGGAGGTATTCACGTTTGGCATATGCCTGCTCTGACCGAGATCTTTGGAGATGATTCCGTATTACAGTTTGGTGGAGGGACTTTGGGGCACCCTTGGGGAAATGCACCTGGTGCGGTGGCTAATCGGGTCGCTTTAGAAGCTTGTGTACAAGCTCGTAATGAAGGACGTGATCTTGCGCGTGAAGGTAATCAAGTGATCCGCGAAGCTACTAAATGGAGTCCTGAACTAGCTGCCGCTTGTGAAATATGGAAGGAAATCAAATTTGAATTTGATACGATTGATCGCTTGTAATCGAGTGACTTTCGTCTGTTTGGTCCCTTAATCGAAGCGAACTCGGTAAGATTGAGCCGAATACCGAATGGATGGGAATAGATAATTCGGCTAGAGGTAAGGTATTGACCTATTTTCTAATAGAGAAATCTATTTTCTGGATTACTCGATGGGGTCGGTGGATCGGTAGATCCAGGCCCGGGGGGCAAGGGCTATTCTAGCTCGCACCCAAAGTGCGCTAAAGTATGATGGTTTGTATTTGTGTCTGTTAAAAGTTGTACATTAATAATATATAGAAAAAATATAGGAAAATGTGTGAAGAAGACAAAGATTCTGAGAAAATGTGTGAAGAAGACAAAGATTCTGAGAAAATGTGTGAAGAAGACAAAGATTCTGAACATATCAACGAAACAAAACCCGTAGAACACAGATTGAAAACGGAACGTTTTAAACATTTGTGGTTTATGTGCGAGAATTGTGAGACCTTTATATATAAGAAACTTTTTTTAGAACAAAAGGGTGTTTGTGAGGAATGCGGGGCAACGCTACAGATGACTAGTTCAGAACGAATTGAATTATTAATTGATAATGGCACTTGGTGGCCTATGGACATGAATTTTTCTAGTATAGATGTTTTAGAGAAACAGCATACGACGTTTGACATTAAAATGGTTCAAAGGGTCTCAACTTTATTGTACAAAGTAATTTATGACAAATATTTGACTTTGAGTTTTTTCACGAAAAAAATGGATTGAAAACATTAGTAAGATACAATATTACTCTTGTTAATATCGTTAAGGTTGTATTAGGAAAGAAATTCAAAAAATATTTGAATTTGAATTCAAGGAAACTATTAAGATACTACAAAATATTCTTGATACAGGTTTGAAAACAGTTCAATTTGTACTTTTTGAAATACATAAAAAAATAACAGATGAATTGCAGCGGTTTGCGCTTTTAGATACAGATACAGAAACAGCATTGAAAGATGAACAACAACTTATACGGTTTATGCATATTTTAAATAGAGATAACATCATTTGAAAATGATGAACTTATATCTCTTTTGTCAATAGATGTTGTGAAAGAATTTATAGATGCAGCATTTGATGAAAATGATCAACCTATAAATTCTTTTTTTGCTATAACAAAAAATTATATTCAACCTATACAAACTGTAATTGATTTGCTTCAACTTCAAAATTGCCTAAATTTGAGCTTACTAATTAAATTAAATAAACAATTATCCAACTTAAAAGAACAAATTACTATCACAAGATAAGTTCTTGAAAGTAGCGGCGGTAAACTTAGTGAAAATGGAACTTTCTTTTCCCGGAAGAGAAAAGAAAAGCAAGGAAAAGAAAAAAACGATTCCTTTTTATCCAGGAAATGATCCAGAGACAAATTACTTTTTATGGCTGCGAAAACATATTGCAATCTGCTTGATGGAAAAATATTTGGTATTGACAAAATTCAAAGATTGGTTTAAAATGAATTGTTGTGGTTTACTCAAAGGAGAAGAATTCTATCGATTCGGTTCCAATATTCTAGTAGAATACGTGAAAAACCAAGATCGCTATGAGTGTTATAATATTATTGATCATATCATGCATGATGATTTTTTATATAGTGAAACACGTGTTGAATTATTTAGACAAATAGAAAATATATATAATAACGAAAAAAATTGTGACAATAATTTATTCTTGTGTACTGAAGATACTGAGTTAATTTATCTCTATTTACTAGAGATAATGAAAAACTTTGCTACATTAGCACTAGATAGCAAAGAAAAATTTTGTAAGAAAAAGAAAGAAGAAGAAGAAAGTGATATAGAAGATACTGAAGATACTGAGGATATTGAAGAAGAATATCCTTTAACTTATGATTCTTTAACTAAAGAGGAAAAAGAATATGTTGACGCTGGCGTAAAACCTAGTTAAAAAAACACTTCTTAAGCTAAGAAACGAGGAATTTCTAGACACAGAAACCGAAGAACAGTGTTATGATGATTATAATACTTCCTATCAAAAAGAACAGGTTTACCCGACGCTATTCAAACAGGCATAGGTAAAATAAATGGTCTTCCTGTCGCACTCGGGTTATGGATTTTTCAGTTCATGGGAAGGCAGTATGGGATCGGTAGTGGCGAAAAAATAACTCGTTTAATACAGTATGCTACTGAGCATCTTCTTCCCAGTAATTCTCGTATGTGCTTCTGGCGGAGCGCGTATGCAAGAAGGAAGTTTAGTTTAATGCAAATGAATAAGATAGCTGCTGTGTTGCATACACATCAAAAGGAGAAAAATTTGCTATATATTTCAGTTCTTACATCTCCTACGACTGGTGGAGTCACTGCTAGCTTTGGTATGTTGGCTAATGTCACGATTGTCGAGCCAAATGCATACATTGCATTTTGCGGGTAAAAGAGTTATTGAACAGACATTAAACCAGATAGTAGATGACGAAGATCAAATATCTGATTCTTTATTTGATTTTGGAATGTTTGATAGCATGGTTCCACGAGCTCTTTTAAAAAATGTTGTCAGCGAAATAATTGAATTATACATGCCGACTGGGTTATAAATAATAAGAAGGTGACATGTAGGATAAAATGAATATGTAATGGTTGAATGATAAATATGTCAAAGGGTCTAAAAATAAACTTATATAAGACTAAGAATCTAAATAAACTTATATACAATATAAGAATCTAAATAAACTTATATTACAATAGTAACAGAGCTGAAAAGTTAGGAAATTAAGGTAAAAAGAGAAAAACAGAAAGAAATTTTCATTGTTTTATATTATTTGAAATATTTCTCTTGTTTCCATATTATTCTCAAAACAATGACACTTTTTCTTTTTTTGTTAGATGTTCGATTTGTATCTAACAAATATGGTTATGAATCACCCAAAACCAGTCATGCCAATATTCAGTAACATATAAACAATGAAAAAAGTAAATATGTTGAAATCTTCATCCTTAATATAGCCTTCCATTCTATAATTAGATGGCTATCGGGCCCATAAAAAAGGCCCTCCATTAGTTAGTCATGAGTCCTTTTCTGGTCCTCTAACCTCGTCGGATTGAAACTTTCTGTTATATGCCATTACATAATGCTATGTAATGGCGTATAACAGAAAAATTATTGTTATTAGACGGTTCAAACGCGTCTATGGAGTATTGGGGTCCTATGATTACATGATTACAAATATGTATTGAACATAATTCAATTCATTCAATAGTTTGAATATGAATCTAACGGACTATGTGGATATTCGCATTGAATATAATTCATTCAAGAGTTTGAATATGAATCTAACATTTTTATATTATTATTGAATATGGTAGAAAGAGATTCTCTCTCTATTCTATACTATATTATAGAGAGAAGTGATAATATTTGGATCTATAGTATCAAATTTCAAAAATAAAATGGTCGAAATGGTAGAAAGAATATAATTCTATATATTAATAAGGGATGGATACAATCTTTTTGTATAGTATCAAATTGAACAAATAATACTCAATTTCAAAAATAAAATGGTATAAATAATATACGTATAAATGATATGATTATGTAAAAATCAAAATAATATACGTATAAATGATATGATCATGTATAAATGATATGATTCTGTATAAATGATATGATTATGTATAAATCAAAATAATATACGTATAAATGATATGATCATGTATAAATGATATGATTATGTATAAATAGAAATAATATACGTATAAATGATATGATCATGTATAAATGATATGATTCTTATAAATGATATGATTATGTTATAAATAGAAATAATATACGTATAAATGATATGATCATGTATAAATGATATGATTTCTGTATAAATGATATGATTATGTATAAATCAAAATAATATACGTATAAATGATATGATCATGTATAAATGATATGATTATGTATAAATAGAAATAATATACGTATAAATGATATGATCATGTATAAATGATATGATTCTGTATAAATGATATGATTATGTATAAATCAAAATAATATACGTATAAATGATATGATCATGTATAAATGATATGATCATGTATAAATAGAAATAATATATGTATAAATGATATGATTATGTATAAATAGAAATAATATGATTCTATATATATAATATATAATATTCTGATCTATAGTCTCAAATTGAACAATATATAAATAGTAGAAAGAATATGATTCTTTATAAATATAAATAGGAGGGGGAAGATGATTATATATACTAGGAGAGAAAAAATTATGTCATATGTCATGAGCTTGAACTTAACAAGCATCCTTAAAGTTCCATATCTCGGGGATGATCTAGCGGATGAGAAAAAACAAGAAGAAGAAGAACAAAAAGAACAACAACAAGAACAACAACAACAAAGAACAACAACAAGAAGAAGAAGAACAAGAAGTAAATAAACAATAATTCAAATCAAAAATCAAAATTAAATAAAGGAGGTATTTAATATGATTACAGAAATATACTATATATTAGTACCGTGGATTCAGAGGTCTGCTCCAGTTCTACTATTTGGCGTTTATTATGGCTTTTTATCAACGTTGCCAATTGGTCCAGCTCAAATGTATTAAGTCCGAGCGATGTTGATTCAAAACAAAGTCGTCGACAACAGGAAAATTGTCCCTACGGGAAAATTGATCCTTGGTGGTTCTTTTGTGGCACAACTCGTGGTCTTCTCATCCATTTATCTTGGCCCTATTTATGCGAGCATTTGGAAACCTCACGTAATGACAATCATGCTTGTTCCCGTTCTATTATTTCTTATTTTTCAAACAAGTTTGATTCGGAAATACCCTTGGATTCAAAATCCGGCAATAGAGTTTTTGATTGGAGTCCGCTTTACAGCTGCTGAACCCGGCCCTTTTCGGTAAATCTGTGTATACTCGGTTAACCAATATGATGCTATTCAGGTATAGTGGAAGCTATATATTTCTGCTGAGTACCGCAGCCGGATGGTTGAGCGGACAAATTCTTTTTGTCAAAATGACGAAAATTTTTTGTTCACGCGTAGAAAATGATGTTCCCTTAAAAGCGAATCGAAAACGGGAACTTTTCGCCTTCAGTTTTCAAATTATTTTTTTCGCTTATGCCATGCTCACATGCTACGGGAGGAATCCTTCTTTCATCGCTACTAAGTGGAATGATTCAAGATCGTTTCATTCAGGGTCCTCGAGAAGAGTTAGAAGAGGTATCGCTAGATTTATCCGATAAGAAAAAATCTTTTAGGGAAGGTTTCAAAATACCTAAGAAAAAAAAAAGGGCATAAGTCTCAAACTAAAGCTGCTATTTAATATGAAAAAAAATCAAGTTAATAAGCCGCCCATTCCTCTGTCTCCTTCTTATAGAACATTAGTGAGAATTCTATCTTTAGAAGATCTCAAATTGGATACTGAGGACAGATTCGACTTTAGCATCTTTCTAATAAAAAGATGGCCATTAATCTTTTTGATTCTAATCGGTTTAAACCAACCCCTACGATACGTTAGTATAGGGGATTTTATTCTTCGTGGCCCTGTGAAGAGCCAAGTTGCTGAATATTTTCTTCGATGTTTGTCTCAGTGATGGCGATGAAAGAATTTCTTTCACAGCTCCGCCAAGTATGTCTTTCTTTGCCAAAATGGCAAACTTGGGCGATCAAAGTCTTGATTCAAATCAGGATAACCTTGATGAATGGATAGTGAGAAAATCGGAGAGGAAATCTTATTTAGGCGAAGAGCTTGAAAATAGGGTGAGAGCTCTAAGCAATGGATCTCCTATTGTAGATATTCTTGAAAAAAAAATGAGATTTTCTCGAACAAAAGAAGGGAAGTACCTTTCAGAAGTTCATGATCCTTTACTCAGCGGGCCATTCCGTGGGTCGATGAATCAATTTAAATCACCTTGGATGATCCCATTCAGAGGATTATTTGAAAGAGCAAAAATATTTGAAAGAGCAAAAAAAAAAACTGTCGCAATGTAAGAACCGTGATTCTACCAACCGGCCTTTTCGAATTTCCTTAATTCCACCAGAAAATAAAAATAGAATCGTTCAACCACGAATAAAAATGATTTCCAAATGGTGGATAGATAAAATTCATATGTTCTTATTAGAGGAACAGAATAAAAAAAAAAATGGTTGGATGAATCTACTTTGGAAGATTTAAAGTCAAGATATGAGAAATCTATCCTAAAAATTTATCTTCATTGGAACATGTTTTCAAAACATTGGTCCCCGGCGCCTTTAAAATGCAAGAATAGAAGAAGGTATTGCTTCTTGCGATAAAAAATTACTAACACAATTATTGTTGCATATTTTTCTTGAGAACTACAGGTCTCAAGTGGGAATTACTTCTTAGTGTTCTTCCTACCGAGCAGGCTTTGCTTTATGAGCGATTTTTTTTTATAAATTTGAAAGAATTCTCAAATTCTGAAGTCTCTATGGATATTAAGATATCGCAGAAGGATATTCTGAAAGATTTGGTAGAGATTTCAAAAGAGGGCCTGCCTTCTAAGAAGAAACGTACTAAGAAGAAAAAGAATAAGAACATAAATCAAATTTGATCAAGATTTATTTGAAAAAAAACAATTTGATCAAGATATGAAAGATTTTACAAATTTCTATGAACTTTATCTTATTTATAATAAGTTTATGGAAAAGGAAAAAATCCGTGTTGATGATGATGAACCTCGAATCCGAGATTTTAACAGGTTTATTGTTCCTAAATTGCCCTCCACCCTAATATCTGGAGTTCACGACCCCTCTAGCTGTCAAAGATTGTCCTCGAAACTCGTCAAAAAAAGCTCGACAATTAATCATTATAAGGCCCTTTGACAAAATAAAAGAGTTACAAAAGAAGAAAAAAGACAAAAAAAAAAGATTCTTTCACCTTTCAAAAAACTTGAACAAGAAAGAACTCCTGAACAAGAAGAAACTCTTGAAGCGGACAAGGGGGGGACGAAGAGAAGATCTTGTATTTAAAGATATATATGTCTTTAGTTACCCCTATGAAGGGGATTTTCGTCGAGATTTAGTAAAGGGAGCTGTCCGTTTTCAACGACGAAAAGTTTCAGCGATCAACCATTGGATAGCGAGACCAGAGTCGATTCTTTTCGGGAGACTTAGATCAATGACTCAAAAGCCAGGGGGGATGACTACTCAAAAGTCACATCACAAACCTTTTCCTAAGAAGGAAGTCAAAGAGAAGACAAAAATGAAAAAAAACTTCAAGATCTTTAAGAATGTACGAAAAATTTTTAGAGAGACGTGAAAGGAGAAAAGAAGAACGTCGCCGTCGAACACAGCAAACCTTCGACGGAGAAGTGATTCACTATGTCAGAGCTGCTCTCTTGTTCACTCATACGTATTTAAGGAAAAGATTGTATTTCCCCTATTTTGATAATAGCTAAAAATATTGGTCGTACTTATTATTTCAGGTCCCCGATGGGAGCAGGATTGGTCCAACTTGCAAAAGGAAGCATATCTCAAATGTAATTATGATGGATATGAACTGACGGACCCGGATGTCCCGAAGAAGTTCATAAAAGATTATATCAAAGAGGGTATTTCAAATCAAGAATTGTATATCCTTTTCGCTTGAGACCTTGGTATGAATCTAACTCTACTGAGATTGACCAAAAAACAACTGGTTTCTTAACCATATATGGGACAGAAATTGACTTACCTTTCGGTAATCCCCCAAAAGTGCCCTTCTTTTTGGAAACCTATTCGCGAATGTATTTGGAATTACACGTCCGATCGGGCAAAACCTATTATCGAACCTATTCGCCAATTGATAATTATTATCAAACCTATTATCGAACCGATCCGCCAATTGATAAATAAGAAAATTAAGACAGAGATCAAGATAGATACTCGGACAGAAATCAGAATGATTCGGACTAAGCCTACGTCTAATATTAAATTTTCTTTAGAGGTCGTACAAGATGAACCATCTTCAATCCAGATGGAAAAAAATGGGATCTTCTAGATCCAGCTTATTGGACAACCACAATGAATGATCGAATCAACCAAATGAATGAAGAGTATCTCTTCAATCTAGATATTTATAATAAATTGAAAACTGATTTTAAACAGATAATGGATCAACATTCTCCTGACATAAAATCTAGATTGAAAAAAGAGTGGACTCGAATCAAAATTTGGCGTTCGCTTTTCCAAAAGAAAACTATTTCGAATTCATTAAGAAGAAATTGCCATATTTTATGAAAGTTATTCATTTTAGGGTGAAATTAATACTTATTGATCTCAAAATAAGTATGTTCAATATGATCGAATCCAATTTTGAATTTTGCATGCAATTGAGTAGAAGTATTGAAGCAATTAAAAAAATATTCAATAGCAATGACCAATTAGCAAAAACGCCGAATCCAAATGCCAAGGAAAAGAAATTTCCCAGGCATATGTATTTCACAAAATATGGCGAGAAATAAGAAATATGAAGGGATTCTATGCGAGGGATTTATTAGAATCAAGAACATCGTCTCCTTTTATAAAAAAGAATGTTAAAGAATTTTTGCATTCGCAAGGGCTATTGGATTGCAAGCATCCTCGAGAGTTAACGGCTAACCATTGGAAGCAATGGTTAAAATGGTGTGCTGGCTATAGAATAGCCCCGCACAAAAAGAAAAGAAATAGTATTGGCAACCGGTTGGGATGGAGTGAATTTGCATCGTTTTTGGGAGAGAAGCGCTTTGCATCTTTTCTAACCCGACTCAAGAATCGGATCAAACGTCACAGATATGATCTTTTAGCGTATAGTTATCTGGATCATATGAAAGAGGATAATCACGGACCCGCAATTCATATATACCGGAACCAGATTATCAAGCTATTACTAATTTTCAGAATCCCGGTTCTTGCAAGAAGAAGAAGAAGAAAATTTCTTCCAAAAAGAAAAATGTCGATTTTTTCTCGGCAACTAAGGCAAAAATATACAAAAAAAGTCGATATTACAAATGGCAATTCTGGTTGTTCCCAAAATCTTAGAAAAAAAATCAAAAATGCAAACAAACTTGGTGACGTTTTTCCCTCCGGATATCATAAGAAGACAAATTGAACAAATGTGGGAATTTCGAGAGATTCAAGTACCAAAAGAGTTTGATGTTGATGCTTTTGTAATAGAAAGTCTTCGAAAGAAAGAAGAGGAAAAGGCGAAGCAAACTCGCTGCCCTCGAAGAAATTAGGAGGCGCGCAGAAAGCGTAAAGAAGAAAGGCTCAAGGACAAGAGAGGAACGGCGCAAAAAATTGGAGTCGGCAACTTCTCCAGAAGAAGTAAATAGATTGAGAAGGGCATTTAAAGGAGAAGATGACCAAAACAAGAAAAAGAGAATGCGGGAATCAAGGCAAGATTTATCAAGCAACAGAGAGCTAGACAACTAGCAAAAATAGCTGCACAAAAAGCTGAACAGCTCAGAAGGGAAGAAAAGGAGACGCAAATTGGAAGAATTACGTCGAAAAAATAAATATTCGAACAAAAAGAGGAGAGATCTTCTAGTTCGAGATTTCTATAATATTTATTATCCAAAAAAAAAATATTGATAAAATCAATACAGAAAAAGAAGAAGTCCGAATAGCAATAAAGGAAATCATTTTGAAACAAGATGCTAAGAAAGCATCACAAGGTGATAGGAAGGCATGGGACCGAGTTAAATCAAAATTGGATGATGAAAAAAAACAAAAACAAAAAAGTAAAAGTACCATCCGAAACCAAGACCAAACCCAAGAAAGCCGATAAACAAGTACAAGATCCCAGAATTGCCAGAACTGAATATCTGAAAGAACAGAAACGCTTTCAACGGGAGGCAAAACGTCTTGCAAGGGAGGCAGAATTAAAAGAGGAGATGAGACTCAGGGGAATGGACCCCGAAAAAGAATTGGTAAAAGAAAAATTAGCGTATCGAGAAATGGCCCAAAAATATTCGTAGGTGGAGAACCAAATTCGAGCTCGAAAAACTGCCATTAGCTCGTTGGGCTTCCAAGTTCAAAAATGCGTCTCGTTTCTTTGATAAGAAAAAATTAGGCGACGATGCTGCTGTAGCCGACTTACTTTTCCCATATGCGGAAAAATGGGGATCTTGACTTGGGATTATTGGAAACTGTATTGTATCTCAAAAGTTGCTTCCCGAAAGAAAATGATTTGCTTAGAGTTTTTGCCGAGGCAACCCGAAGATCTATGCCATTTGTACCGGGGTACTTTAATGACCGATTCTTTGTATATAAAATTGCAAGTCTTTTCTTAAAACTAAAAAGAAAAAAATTGATGTAAATCTTTTTGATAGATCTCAACGACGAAGAAAAGTACATCGTATTGAGGATCTAAATGAAAAAATTTCAAGTTCTTTCATTTTCGAAGATGTTTTTCTTCCAAGACGTCGTAGGGAATTTCGAATTTTGAATCTTTTGAATCTGGAAAATCATTTAGATGAAAGTGTAAGATTCAATAGTAAAGAGATACCAAATGACCAAGGTCTGATGAAAAAAAAGCGAGCCTCTGATCGTCGATACAAGACAAAAGATAAGACGTTTTCTTTGGCCTCGTTTATCGATTAGAAGATCTTATTTGCATGATAGATTTTGGTGGAATACCAATAATGGTAGTCGATCTGTTATGTTGAGGGTACGTATGTATCCCAAAATAGATCATTGGGAACATATTCAAAATAGTTTGTAATTTTATAAGACACAGTTTTATTTCGATAAAAGAGATTCTTCAAAATTTTGGAAATCATACCAAAAGTTTCTTGGGTACGAAACATTCGCCGGTTGCTGGACGAAATGAAGCTATAAATGAGGTAAAGCTCAAAAAAGAAGACTCTTTTTGTAGCATAAGTTCATCTCTTCCTTCTGACCGCTCCCCGTACAATGAGTTTTCTTACGCTAGTTAGAAGAATAATAAGTTTGCTTAGAGATTCCATTATGGAATGGATAGTTCCCTTTTCTCTAAACTGAGAGATTTTCTTATCAGACGGATGAGTTCGTTGAGAGATTTTCTTATCAGAGGATGAGTTCGTTGAGAGATTTTCTTATCAGACGGATGAGTTCGTTGAGAGATTTTCTTATCAGACGGATGAGTTCGTTGAGAGATTTTCTTATCAGACGGATGAGTTCGTTGAGAGATTTTTCTATCAAATCGATGAAAGAACTTTTCTCTAAACTGAGAGATTTTCTTATCAAATCGATGAGAGAACTTTTCTCTAAACTGAGAGATTTTCTTATCAAATCGATGAGAGAATTTTTTTCGAAACTTAGACTTGAACTTCAAAAAGTTCTAAATCCCCTTAAAAAGAAACTGAGAAAATTGATAGATCCGCTTAAGTTGGAACTAAACTTATCAACTTTAGAAGTTTCCTAAGAAACCTTCTAAATGAAATCAGAGTGAAACTTATCAATTTTCTCAGTTTCCTAAGAGATATTATAGGCGGACTATTAGTTAAGCTAGAAAGACCTAGACCTTTAAGTCGTTGGGAGAAAAACGCGTAACTTTTATAACAAATATATTCGTCCAATATGGTTTTTCTTAGAACTTTTTTCCTTATTTAGAAGATAAAAATTAGCCGCGATCTTGTTTACCATGGGATGGGTTTTGGAGCAGCAGGATTTGAACCTAGGACCTCCACCATCCCCAGGTGGCACGCTACCAAACTGCGTGCTACTCCGTTATAACGACCAACATCGGATTTCTGTATCTATTTAACGTCGGATATTGAATAGAGAAAAAAACCTTTTTGCATTGACAATCTCGGAAAAATAGTCTAATATATCTAAATATTATATATATAAATATATTTAGATATATTAGAACAATACCAAGCCGCCATGGTGAAATTGGTAGACACGCTGCTCTTAGGAAGCAGTGCTAGAGCATCTCGGTTCGAATCCGAGTGGCGGCATTATTGTTAATAAGATACTAGGGGTTAGTATCCCTTCCATATAATTTCCATAAAAGAATGTTTTCGTGAGAGAAATGACTCTGATATTCATATAATCATGGGGAAATTTGAAATAATTTCTATAATCATTTCAAATCTCCCGTGAGAAAAAATCAACTATTAGTTATCGCTCAAATCCACAAATAGCATTCAAAATAATATGAATTTGAATGAATTTTGATCTTTTTCCTTTTTCTATATGTCTCTATTTTGAGAATTCAAATCAAATTAGATAGATTGAATTATCTGAAATAGTTCGATCGAGAATTACTGAAATTGAAACTTATTATTTCTTGACCAAAGTGGTTCGACCCAAGTCTTCTAAATTTTTCTGACGACGTAGAGGTCGGTAACCAATTCAAGTACATCTCTTGCATTGGCAAACCCATGAATCTGCGCAAAAGTAAATTCAACTGACCATTTAGTACTAATTCCTCTTGCTTCTAGCGGTTAGCATGAGCCATTCCTGTGATAGCTAAATCGGGTTGTAATTCGCGTATACGTCGTATTTGATTCGAATTATCCGTTTCTCCACAATTCGTGGTATGGTACACACATCTTTATACATGTATTTTGTAAAAGTGATAATTCAGCAGCTTGATATCGTTTATCCATATATGAATGCCAATTTCATGAACAATCATTCCACATCTGATTAAGAATCTTGCTAGAGAGACTTCTAGTAGATTATCTCCCATGAAAAAGACAGATTTACCATGTACCAAATCAAGATAATCCTTTAAACCTTCCCATATTCGTTCCTCCCTTTCCTCCAAACTTGGGGTTCAACAACCAAATACAGGACAAATCTTTTCAATCCAAGCACGCGTTCCGTCTGGACCGATAGGAAAAGGAGCTCCAATTAATTGACATTTTTCGCGTCTTATCAAAGTTGTCGCTGTCCGACTCAAAAATGGGTGAACACCACAAACATAAACTCCATCACCCAATGATGGAAGATCGGTATATTTTTGAGCAGGTAACCAACCTGATACCTTGATGGATTGACGTTTTAATTCTAAATTGAGTTGAGAAGCGACGTTGGACGGCAAAGATCCAAAAAGAACTAAGGAAGGATGATTTGCATATTCAACCAATTCCTCTTTTTTTCTAGAATGAAAAGTCAAAAAATTTTGACTAGTTTCTTTTCGTTCACGAACGGAGAATTCCGGTTCTGGACAACGATGTGCCATCGCAGCTAACACAGTATCTTCTCCTTGAGTAAAGGCATAATCGAGTCCATTCGCTCTTGCCACTAGAATTGGGATTCCAATTTCCCATTCTAGTTTGGGTGCCATACCTTCCTAATCCATTTTGATTATCTCTGTAGTACAAGTACCTATCCATATGATCACGCTAGGGTCTCTATCTTTTCTTATTCGAATACAAAGCTTTTTTAATCCTTCATAATCATTCAATTGAGCCGTATATCTCCTTCTTCCAATTCTGCCATTGCATAGCGAGGTTCTGCAAAAATCATTACTCCAAGTGCATTTTGCAGAAAATAACCGCATGTCTTTGTACCCACAACTAAAAAGAAACTATCTTCGATCTTTTGACTATAACCAAGATACACAGCTAATTGGACAAAAAGTATGATAATTACCTGTCTCACATTCGACAGTGAGAGTTTCATCAATTTTCACTGACATAAATGATTATAACTATGTTGATTAAATCGTCGTAAATCCCAAGTAAATTTTCCTTATTATTTTGATGTTTCCCCTCATCAATAGGATTGAGATAAAGGTCAGAGAGTAGATTGAATAATTCCCGATCTGGAATCTCCTTTGGCACAATACCTTCTGGTTGGGACAATATTTGATCCGCTATGTCTAAATAATTTTCACATACATAGTTAAGAGATGGTTCGGATCCAACCATTTCAAATAAGGTGTTCCCTTTGACCCTCGAAACTCGAATATCTTCAATAAGAGGTAAGACTTCTATTACGGGCATTGGGCAGGCTTCTACATATTGATTGATAAGATCTCTTTTAGATGTGCGATTTCAACCAAACCTGCTAATCGCAGTGGATGTGTACGAGCTTTTTCCCTGATAGAAGCAGTAATACGATTAGCTGCAAATAATGCATCAAACCCATTATCTGTAATAATGAGACAGTAATCTGCATAGTTCAACGGAGCAGCAAAACCTCCGCAAACCACGTCACCCAATACATCAAATAATATTATATCATATTCGTAAAATGCATTTAATTCTTTTAACAATTTCACAGTCTCTCCTACCACATATCCCCCGCATCCAGCACCTGCAGGTGGCCCCCCAGCTTCCACACAATCTACCCCTCCATAACCTTTATGAATGACATCTTCGGACCAAATATCCTCATAATGATAATCTTTGGACTGCAAAGTAACTATAATTGTAGGTATCAAAAATCCTGTCAGAGTAAAAGTACTATCATGTTTGGGATCACATCCAATCTGTAACACTTTTTCACCACGTCTAGCTAGGGCAATTGAAATATTACAACTAGTGGTTGATTTACCGATTCCGCCTTTTCCATAAACTGCTATTTTCATCTTTTGATCTCCTTTTTATTTCTTTTTTATCTTCCGAACTTGTTATTCGTTTTATCTAATTTTGAGTTGAACTTTGCCTTATTTATAAATTGAATTGTAGTTGTTTGACATTGTTTTTTTTTTTTTTTTAGCTTAGCTCCCTCACCCTCATTTTATCCTGAGTAAATGGAGGAAGCCAAGCAAAGAATCCTTCATTCCCAAATAAATTATCGTTATTTCAATCAATAAATTGAAATCACCAAAGAAATCTTATCATCGATTCAGTTTTTTTTCTTTTTTCATAATCAAATATTTTCTTCTTATATTTTGTTATATGTATGTAATAACATACATACACAAATGTAATCGTCAACCACTCATCATTTGATTCATTATAGAAAATCACAATGAATTGAATCCGGTCGATTTTTTTACCGGGCGAACGACGGGGATCGAACCCGCGCGTGGTGGATTCACAATCACTGCCTTGGAACCACTTGGCTACGTCCGCCCCAAACTAATTGGCAGTCTCTGTCTACGGTCATTCCATTTCAAGAATGGTTCTAAGCCCCGAAAATGAACTAATAAGTAAACTATTATATTATTAGTTAATAACTTGTTGCAAGATTCAACAATCTTGTAATGCAACTCTCGAACAAGTTATTGACGTTTTGTTTATTGAAACAATAATAGTTTTGGATATTTAATTTAAGATCTGAGCCAATACTTATTATTAGATTAGATATTATGCATCCATGGCTGAATGGTAAAAGCACCCAACTCATAATTGGTAAGTCGCGGTTCAATTCCTGCTGGATGCACAGTAAACAGTTATTGTGCTCTGCTCGCAATAACTTTAAATTAGACGGAAAAAGCAGTACCAGACCTTTCGGTTTTGGTACTGCTTTCTTTTTTGCTTTTCAAAGATTGAAAGACACTAACATCCAGAGTAATTAGCCGTCTATAGAATTAGCTTCAACAGCAGCTAGATCCAGAGGGAAGTTGTGAGCGTTACGCTCGTGCATAACTTCCATACCAAGGTTAGCACGATTAATGATATCGGCCCAAGTGTTAATTACACGACCTTGACTGTCAACAACAGATTGGTTGAAATTGAATCCATTTAAGTTGAAAGCCATAGTGCTGATGCCCAAAGCAGTAAAACCAGATACCTACTACTGGCCAAGCAGCTAAAAAGAAATGTAGAGAACGGGAGTTGTTGAAACTAGCATATTGGAAGATCAATCGGCCGAAATAACCGTGAGCAGCTACAATATTGTAGTTTTCTTCTTCTGACCAAATTTGTAACCTGCATTAGCAGACTCATTTTCGGTAGTTTCCCTGATCAAACTCGAAGTTACCAAAGAACCATGCATAGCACTAAATAGAGAGCCGCCGAATACGCCAGCTACACCTAACATGTGAAATGGATGCATAAGAATATTGTGTTCAGCCTGGAATACAATCATGAAATTGAAAGTACCCAGAGATTCCTAGAGCATACCATCAGAGAAGCTTCCTTGACCAATAGGGTAAATCAAGAAAACAGCAGTAGCTGCTGCTACTGGAGCTGAATATGCAACAGCAATCCAAGGACGCATACCTAGACGGAAGCTAAGCTCCCACTCACGACCCATATAGCAAGCTACACCAAGTAGGAAGTGTAGAACGATTAGCTCATACGGACCACCGTGTTTAGCCATTCATCAACAGAAGCTGCTTCCCAGATGGGATAGAAATGCAGACCGATGGCTGCAGAGGTAGGAATAATAGCACCGGAAATAATATTGTTTCCATAAAGAAGAGAACCGGAAACAGGTTCACGAATACCATCAATATCTACTGGAGGAGCTGCAATGAAAGCGATAATGAATACAGAGGTTGCAGTCAATAGGGTAGGAATCATTAAGACACCAAACCATCCAATGTAAAGACGGTTTTCAGTGCTAGTGATCCAATCGCAAAAACGATTCCATAGGCTTGCGCTTTCGCGTCTTTCTAGAATTGCGGTCATGGTATAACTTGGTTTATTTAATCATTAGAAGCTCCCAAGCATACACATAAGGCTTGTTATTCAACAGTATAATATGATTCATATCTGTATGTCAACCAATATTTTGACATCTTTATGAATATTCATAAAATTCATAGTATCCTCTTCCATAAACTATATCCACATATATTGAAATGCTTTTCAATACGTAGAGCGCATTAATACCGGTATTATGCGCTCTATTAGCATTCTTTCTTTCTTTTCACTTCAAGGGTAATCAATATTATTACCTTGAAGTGAAATGTGCTAGAGAAAACTTTTTTCGATGAGTAAGTAAGGATGATTCCCCGAATAGTGGGATGTTACCTTTCTTGCTTGTTAAGCACAATGGATAACATTGAATTGGATTGGATCTAGAATAAGTAGACAAAAATTACCTTTAGGTGCTAGATTCTGGTACTCCTGGGTTGCCCGGGACTTGAACCCGGAGCTCATCGGATGGAGTGGATTATCTGCTCTTTTTAAGAAGAGCAAGGCAAGAAATCTCTCCCCAAACCGTGCTTGCAATTTTCATTGCACACGGCTTTCTCCATGTATTGATTTGATCAATCATTTGGTTGGATTTCCGGGTGGAAAAGATCTATAGGATCATAAATTGATCCTGGCAATTGCTCAATAAGCATTTCATTGGTCAAAATCAGTTTTTGATTTGTTTATTCTGCATCTTTTGCCAGAAATTAGCCAGGGGGTTTATCTGGCTAATTTCTAAATTCCAAATTCGTTCTCTCTGTAAACGAGTTTTTGAAGAGGACGAAGAAATGAATTCTCTTTCTTTTGAAAACGATTTTGTAAAGAGTTCCGAACCTAATTGTTCTCGAATTACACGTATCGTACTTTTATGTTTACAGGCCAAAGTTTTAGCACATGAAAGTAAAAGTATATACTTTATATGATATAAACCATCTTGATTGATCGATCCACTGTAGTAATGAAAAAGATTTATCCAAATTCGATCGAATCGATCGAGGATATCATCATCTGATAGACTGGTCCAAGACAATTTACTAATTGGCCACCCTGAGATGTCACAAAACTTTTCTTTAGCCAAAGAAAAAAGAATTGATCTAATCGGAGCTGTTGAGTTTAATTCATTGGTAATCAGATCGGTAATGAATAAATCATCTAGCATTTTGGCTCTAACCACGAGAGGTCTCATTTTAACATGCATAAAAAAACCTAAAAAAGAAAAAGAAGTCTTGGATAATTCAAGACTGCATATCCTATACGGTTGAAACCAAAGATGAAAATAGTATTGCCAAAAATGAAACAGATGATATCTACATTTTTTCACTTGAAGGTGCGTACCCTTTAGAGCTATAAGGGATCTTTCTCCATATCTCACATAATGGATGAAAGAATCCTTTAGCAACCAGATCTTTTTTGTTGAAATTTTATGAGGAGGAAATAGAACAATATCTTTGATCTTTTTCTCAAAATGAGTTCGATCGGGAAAAGATCCATATAACAATGATTGTGAATTCAAAATTCGTTTAATAAGAGGAATTAAAAACGATTCGCATTCATACACATAAGAATTCCAAAGGAACAGGGAGAACCTCGTATTTTCTCTCTGTGTAATCAGAGCTTTCTGCAAATTTTCTCGATTAAAACTATTTTTCCATTCATGGAGAATCGATCGTAATAAATGCAAAGAAGGAACATCTCGGATCCAGCGACGAAAAATTCGAACCAAAATTTCCGGATGAATTGAGTAGGGCACTCGTAGATCTGATATATAATTGGAATGTGGTAATTTAGCCTCCATAAAAGGAAATATGCAATGGATGGATCGGAGACTATTCCATCCATCCATTCCTTTTATGAAATGTTTTGATCGCATTGCGAACGAAACTTCCAAGACAATTGTAAAACCTTCTAGTATCAATTGAAAAGAAGAATTCTTATTGTATTCAATCAATTTATTTGAATCGGAATTCCCCAATAAACTAATTGAATTATTCTGTTTACGTATCCGACGTATTGAACGTTTTACAGTTAGAAAACTCAAAAAATTAGAAACTAAAATTTCCGTTGGTTCGGAGGAACCAGATCTATCTAAATGATGATAATGAGCAATTGCGTAAAGATCTTCCCGAAAAAAAAGCGGATATAAAAAAAATTGTTGCCAAGATCGATGTTTGTTTGAATTTCTTTGGAATTCATCCATTTTTTAAAACCCCCGGAAACCTCTTGGATTATTAAAGATAATACATGGTGCGATCTAGTTGGAACATAATAGAAAATATCTATCAGATAGATAATTTTCTTCGCATAGATCTTCATTCGTCATGAGGAAGAACGAAAATTGATTATTTTGGCAGTCCGATCGCTCTCCTGACTCATGGAATAGAATTAAACATGGTCAGTACACTATTTCTCTTACACATTTGTTTTCGAGTACTTAGGACTCATTGTGAATGTAGAAAACCCTGATTTACTACAGGGAAAAACTTCCTTTATCGGTTACTAAAAGGCTTTTAACTTCCGATTAGTAAAGGGAATTCCTCGTTCAAATGAGGAACAGAAGCTCGTTCTTCTGGTTTTACTTATGATTCAAGCCATCCAGCTTTATCCATTGACTCACTTGACTTAATCACTCGCACTCTCGAATTTATTTGATTTTATTTCAAAAATCAATCCATTTGTTCAAATTATATATATATAATATATATGTAAATATATTTACATATATTATTAAAATTATGCATTGAATTCCTTGGATCAAATCCGCTTCTGATCAAAAAAGAAAGTCGAGATTCTTAGAACGACATGCTGCTTTTTCCATTTTATTGACTTTTCAGGATCAGTCGTAGTCTTACTAATTTTACCGATGGTATAGACGAATTGAGTAGTTCATCAAAACATGTAAAAGACCATAGGCGCACTTAAAAGCCGAGTACTCTACCATTGAGTTAGCAACCCTTATTTGGATAGATACAGTCGAAGTAGAATACGCAGTTACTTGATTGAATCGATATTTTAACAATCGTTCTGATTGAATGACAGAAATAGAACCTTTAAATAAATCATCAAAGATATATATAATAATCTAATCGAACTTTATCATTTCTTAATCAAATCAAGTGATCTTTACGGATCAGGTTATTTCTGATCCGTTGAACGAATTCAACCATTCAAAAAAGAAATGGCGGATTTATTATACTCAAAAAATATGCTATTGTCAATCAATGTTGAGAAGGATTGTTGGATTGGCACTACATTAAGATGAAAAATGATTAGAAATAGAAAGAGAAGACCATTAGAAATGGCAGTCAAAAAAGCACAAAACTTTGTATTTCATCCATTCGGTTCGTTCTCGGTCTAATCTTTTTCATTTCTTCTTCTTCCGTTTAATAGCCGTCATTTCTTCTTCTTCTTCTTCCGTTTAATAGCCGTCATTTCTTCTTCTTCTTCTTCTTCCGTTTAATAGCCGCTTAACAAAATTATTTATGTGCTTGCCTATATAAGATCGCAGGGGAAAAAAATACATGAAATGAAGATATAATAAGATAAATATAAATGGATAATAATAAAACAACCACGATACAAAATTGATATAATAACTCAATTTTATATGATCGAAAGCTAGGCGTAGACGCATTATTTAGAATGCCCTCCTTTTTAAGAAATTTAAAGCGCGTTTAAAATGATCAATTTTTGCAGAAAAATACCATGAACAGTTTCTGTAAGTTGAGTTCCTAATTTGAGAAAATATACAATAGCACTATAAATTAAACGAGTTTCATTCTTATTGATTGAACCCAATTCCTGAAGAGCTCTTCCCTTCGAGACTTAACGTCAAATTCGATAGGTAGCTCATTAATTTAATTTACATTAACCCTAGATTCTGCCCCTAACTGAAAAAAAGTTGATACCAAGCTCCATTATTAAAATATCTCTTTTGATAAATGTTGAGCTAAGAGCATCTTCGAGTCAAAATGGCGGATGTCATAATCGACAGAACTAATCATGTCGTTCAAGTCACACGTTGCTTTTTACCACATCGTTTTAGACGAATTTTTATCATACAGATAGATTTCTCATCCGATCCAAAATGGATATATAATTATGAATACACTCAATTTCTACAATATATTTTTTCTAATTATACAATAGATTTTTTTCTATTGTATATATAGAATGAATTGCTTTAGTGAGCTAGGTATTCAATGCTTCTTTAGCTGCGTACATTACTTCGACAGTAATGGTTTCAATCCCCTTTTGTCGTGCAAATTTTTCAGTATTTATTTCAACCTTTTCTCTGGCAAAACGAGGAATTTTACTTAATTCTAGTCGACTTTCAGGATTCCAAATTAGGCCTATATCCGTAGACAATGATTTGGATATTATTTCTTTAGTATCATGACCACCAAAAATATCTAGAAGATGGTCCTCCATACCCAGAGCAAATGAGTTATAAATTAGATCGGCTATTTGATTAGTACCTTCGTAACCTAAAAAAGGTCGGTATCCCAAAGGAAAGTTTTGTATATGAACTGGTGCAGAAATAACTCCACACGGAATATCAAGACGTTTACCAATATGACGTTCCATTTGAGTACCAAATATTGCAGATGGTTCCATGTGAGCGATCATATCTCCTACCTCAGCATGATCATCTGTGATCAGTATTTCATCGCAGAAACCTTGAATTTGCTCTTTGAACCATTCCGCATCGTGTTTGCAATAAGTACCTGCACAACTGACACGAATCCCCATTTCTCTTACAAGTATCTTAGTGATTGAAGCAGCATGAGTTGTATCACCAAAAACAACTGTTTCTTTACCCGTCAAATTCTGACAATCAATAGATCTTGAAAACCAAGCAGCTTGGGAAACAAATCGAGTTTGTCCGTCGATATAAGGTTCATAATCCACTCTTTTATTCGATGAACTAAGAGTCAACGTATTCACATTTTTTTGAATCTGGCGGATCCACTCCGCCATATCTACAGCTCCCATGGGAGCTATAGATATGTAAGGCATCCCATATTCTTTATTTAAATACACCGCTGTCATTAAGCCTACTTCACGATAAGGAATTAAATTGAACCAAGCTTTTGGCAAATTTTGAAGATCTTCTACAGATCCTCCTTCAGGAATTATTTGATTAATTTCGATGTCCAGATCTCGTAATAAACGTCTTAATTCACGACAATCGTGTTGATTATGAAAACCCAATGTAAAAATTCCAATTATATTGACAGAAGGCGCATCAGTTAGAAATTGATCCCATTTTTCTTGTCTATGACATCTATCTAAATAATATCGAACTACCTGTTCTAAAGTTCTATCCGCTGCTTGAATTTCATTGACTTGATAATGATCAACATCTGCAAAAATTACGTCGGAATGAGAAATTATGGATGCTCTATTCACAAAGTTATGTAAATCTTCTTGCAAAATACTAGAGGTACATGTAGGTGTCAATATGATAAGATCAGGATGTTCCTCCTGATCTTTCCGAAGAATATTATCCACAACTCTTTCTTGAGATCCACGTGCTAGTACGTGACGATCTACTATGCTAGCAGTTGCGGCAGTAAAATCTCTTTCGCGTTCTAACATAGAACGCATTACATTAAAATAATCATCTCCTAAAGGAGCATGCATAATAGCATGCACATTTTTGAAAGAACTAGCTACTCGTAGGGTTCCAATATGAGCAGGACCAGCATACATCCAATAGGCTAATTTCACTTTATCTCTATCTCAATTTGATCTGTATTCCCATCCTACACCGCAAAAATATCCCTTTCTTTATTTAGATCTTATTGAAATCATATTTCCGTTCTATAAATAGAGTCTTTTTTTTTTTTTATTTCCAATAATACTGTTCCACCTGGGACGGAAGGATTCGAACCTTCGAAATAACAGGACCAAAACCTGCTGCCTTACCGCTTGGCCACGCCCCATTATTGTTTTATTTTAATCAATTCATATAAATTGATGCAATGTTTCATTTTAATTCATTCTTATCTGGTGTTATGCAATTATGCATAGAAAAACTGGAGGGGCATAGATTCTTGAGTTCATCAGATATCTAACTATAGGGGAACCTAAAAAGAAACAAGAATATACATTCATTGGTCATTCTCTATCAGAATAGGTAAAATATTATATGAAGAAATGATCCCTTCCAACTCGAAGACTAAAAGTCTAATCTTGCCGAAAAAATTCGATTGATTGGCCAAATACTTTTGGATCTTTACATCATTTTTATTCATCGGAGAATCAAAATGTCAGTTATCCTCAACTTCCATATTTGTCTAGACGATGCCGCTTTTCATTTGAATAATCCCTTTTTTGCCAAATTGCCTGAAGCTTATGCGATTTTTGATCCAATTGTTAATATAATGCCAATTATCCCTCTGTTCTTTTTTTTATTAGCTTTTGCTTGGCAAGCTGCCGTAAGTTTTCGATAACGATAATCCTACAAAAAAAAGTTTTTATTGATTTTTGTTTAACTTGATACGAAAAAACATATCTTTTTTCTCATCATTTTATTAGTTAAATAGTTAGAATAGTTACATTCTAACTGGATCATTTTCATTAACCAAATTGATGTAAAACTCTTTTTCCTTGTTCTGATGTTTATTTTGTGATACATCTATTCTCAACAGATCTTAATACCTTTAGTCAATATCAACTGCATCACAGTTGCAGTTTGGGTGATTAGCTAGTGATTAGAATATGTCATTTTTATTTAATAGAGAACATCTCTTTGATATTTATTCTAAAGAACGAGTAAGGATGATAATTGATCTATTGATTCCAAATTTTATTCTTAAACAAGTTTAGGATAGTTTAATTAGTACTCGAATTCCTATTTATCCTGTTCAATTCCGAGCAAAGAAGAAAAGAGAAACAGAATAGATTCAATTTTGAATCTGCTTTTTTTCTTTGCTCGGCCAATGCCAATATATGATACAAAAATTGATAATCTATTCCGTTTTCTAATAAGAATCTCGGAGATTACATAATGCTTACTCTTAAGCTGTTCGTTTACACAGTAGTGATATTTTTTGTTTCTCTCTTTATCTTTGGATTCCTATCAAACGATCCAGGACGAAATCCTGGGCGTAAAGAATAGTGATGAAAAAAGATTAGAAAGTAGATTTTGTAAAAGGGTCTATTTCTATAGGTTTTGAGGAGTCATCTCAAGTGACTGAACGGAGAGAGAGGGATTCGAACCCTCGGTACAAATAGTTTGTACAACGGATTAGCAATCCACCGCTTTAGTCCGCTCAGCCATCTCTCCTAGATGGCAGATCTAAAATGAATATAGCATTTCACTAAATAAAGACCAACAGTTGTGAGAATCCAATTCTATTTCTTTATTCCGTTCCAAACAATTTTTCGCTTTCTCTAGCCCGGCCAGTATCTGGCCAGGCCATTATCTTTCCTAGATAAGGAATAATTGACCAAATTATGAAGAATACAGTGCTCTACCTAATCTGAAAGCTAAAATAATTGTTATAAAAGTAAAAGCAATAAAAAGGGCTATCAAAATTTGACCTTGTGATATCATTTCTTTATTTCCTTTTTTGTATTATATATCAGTATAAGATAATAGATAAGCACTTCTATATTTTTTTTGAATAATTCCAACTGTTTCAGGTTCTAATCTGGATGAGATGTTCTAGATTGAAAATGGATAGATCATATTGGAAGGGTAAAAAAGAGATTTCAAAGACTAAGAGTGGATCATTTTTATTTTATGAAAATGATCATAATTTTCATTTTCTATATCTGTCATAAAGAAAAACTAATTCAAAATTACTTGAACAATTCTAAGGAATGTGTTTAATAAGCATAACAACTATATATAATGATAATGATAATAGTTACTAAATAAAATGAATAATAGGGTATTACTTATAATATGGATTAAGGATTATTCTTGCAAGAGTAAAAACAAAACAATAAGGTAAGGGACAGAGTGAAAAGAAACCATCTGCTATTGAATTTTCAGGAATAGGAAAATATGATGATAGGAACTTGTCTTATTAGAATCTAAATAAGTTCTCGATTTACTGAATAATTACTTTTTTCTTTTCCCTATTGGACAAAAAATCGATCTGTATGATACAATGAAATTGTGGCGGGTATAGTTTAGTGGTAAAAGTGTGATTCGTTCTATCATTATATTCAACAGAGTTGAAGGATCTTTCAACTCTCGTCTATATTTTGAAAAAACTCTATTTCTATAGAGGTTCTAAACCTCTCCTATGAATACCCTGATTTAGGAAAGGAATTGTGCGCATTCTCGTAATTTGAATTTGGAATGATAAAACGACCATATTTTCCATTCCATCCAAGATGGCGAAACAGAATGTAGAATATTTTCAAGGATTAGACCGATCTCTCTAATCGGATCAATCAAAGATCCATGGATATCAAAAGATTCTTTTTCATCGTAACTAAATGTTCAACTGCTAGAATAGCAAAAGTTGAAGTCAAATAGCTAGATAACAGTGACTTTGGTTTACTTTAGTCACCGTGATTTTGTTTGAGCTCGGTGAAATTTGATTTCCTCTAGGATCGCAATCAGTAGAAATAGGGAACGAAGTAATTAGAAAGATTTTTGAGTCCAATATTATTCAATCTTATCTTTCTATAGGGATCATCTCTCAAGTGAATAGGTATTTTCTATTTCAGGTTGTTCACCTGAAGTTAAGAGGAAAGAACTACATCTAAACTAACATAGATGTTATGGAGCAGAGCAAAAATATTTATGTATTATGTAAATAATCGTTTTTCATTAGACCCCCCTTTCTATCTCTCTCTCATGGAGGAGCCGAATGAAATGAAATTTTCATGTTCGGTTCTGAATTAGAGGCGTTAATCAACGTCGACTATAACCCCTAGCCTTCCAAGCTAACGATGCGGGTTCGATTCCCGCTACCCGCTCATCCATATTCCTTATTCAAAATGTTTTTTCATACCCGTGTTACCTATCTATTCTTTCTCTTTCGTTCCCGAATCTCGTTGTGGATGGAATAAAAAATCATACTTTTTTATTCCCGATCGATAAAGTATTTCAAGGAATAATGAAAATAAAGCGTCCATCGTCTAATGGATAGGACAGAGGTCTTCTAAACCTTAGGTATAGGTTCAAATCCTATTGGACGTAAGAATTCGTTATGCTTTGTAAATGTGATGATTAAGCCCTTTTATCCTATTCTGAGCATAAGAAAAAGTTGGATATTTTCTTGAATAGCTTCTTTTAAGAGATCTTCTGCTTGTTCCGTGAATGTCCCAGTAGAACGTATAATTTCTCCAAACTGGGGTTTATTTTTGACTAAATACTCGCGCAACTTAAGAATAAATTTTTTGACTTGTACGATATCTAATACATCTAGATATCCATTCGTTCCGGTATAAATCATAGCTATTTGTTCTTCCACTGTCAAAGGATCTGATTGAGATTGTTTGAGCAACTCGCGTAATCGTTGACCTCTTGCCAATTGATCTTGCGTAGCTTTATCAAGATCAGAAGCGAATTGTGCAAAAGCTTCTAACTCTGCAAGTTGAGCTAATTCTAATTTTAATTTTCCAGCTACTTGTTTCATAGCTTTCATCTGAGCTGCGGATCCTACTCTAGATACGGAAAGACCAACATTAATGGCAGGTTGAATTCCTGCATTGAATAGATCAGCTGACAAGAAGATTTGTCCGTCGGTAATGGAAATTACGTTAGTGGGAATATAAGCTGAGACATCTCCAGCTTGAGTCTCAACTATTGGTAAAGCAGTCAAACTCCCTCCACCTAACTGAGAATTTAATTTAGCTGCTCTTTCTAATAAACGAGAATGTAAATAGAAAACATCTCCTGGATAAGCTTCCCGGCCAGGTGGTCTTCTTAATAGAAGAGACATTTGTCGATAAGCTTGTGCTTGTTTGGAAAGATCATCATAAATGATTAATGTATGTTGTTCTTTATACATAAAGTATTCGGCTAAAGCTGCTCCTGTATAAGGAGCAAGATATTGTAATGTAGCAGGAGAATCTGCAGTTTCCGCTACCACAATGGTATACTCCATTGCACCGCGTTCTTGGAACGTATTAACTACCTGAGCTACGGAAGAAGCTTTTTGACCAATAGCGACATAAACACATATTACATTCTGATTTTTTTGATTGATAATCGTATCTGTAGCTACTGCCGTCTTACCGGTCTGTCTGTCCCCAATAATCAATTCTCGCTGACCGCGTCCTATAGGGATCATAGAATCAATAGCAATAAGACCCGTTTGAAGAGGTTCATATACAGAACGTCTTGAAATAATACCTGGGGCGGGAGATTCGATCAATCGAGATTCGGAAGATGAGATCTTCCCCTTACCATCAATAGGTCGAGCTAGCGCATTTACAACTCGACCCAAATAAGCATCACTTACTGGTATCTGAGCAATTTTTCCTGTTGCTCTCACGGAACTACCCTCTTGTATCATCAAGCCATCACCCATTAATACAGCTCCAACATTATCTGATTCTAGATTTAGGGCAATACCTACTGTACCATCTACAAATTCTACTAATTCCCCTGCCATTACTTTATCAAGACCATGAATACGAGCAATGCCATCTCCTACTTGAAGTACAGTGCCAATATTAACAACTTTGACCTCGTTATTATATTGTTCAATCTGTTTACGTATCATACTACTGATTTCATCGGGTCGAATAGTTACCATTAACACTAGTTAATTCTCTTTTGAAAAATAAGACCTAGTATATATAATCTAGAGATTTTAATTTGAATAATATATATAACGTTAATCAGTTATGTTTTTCATGGCTAGGAGCAGGTCGATATTATGCTCGATCGTACGTAAATGTAACTCGCTATTCAAACGATTATTCAGAGTTCCTAAAGCTCTTTGGACAGCTTGGTTATAAATTTGTTGTCGAACCTGTTCAATTACTCTTTGTTGTTCAAAGTGAATGGTTTCATTCTTTAAATTTTCTAATTGTTTCAAATTAACAGAAGCAAGATTGATAAGATCCTTTTTTTCTTGTTCTATTTGAGAGTACCCATTTATCCGAATTTCGCGCGCTCGCATTTCTACTTCCCGTAAGCGAGCCCGGGCTTGCTCAAGCTGATTAGCAGCTCCTTTACATAGTTCTTCAGAATTCTGAATAGTACTCAATATTTTCTGTTTACGGTTATCTAATAAATTACTTAATGAAAGTAGATTATTTATTCATAAGTTGAACGAATAATCTCTTCCCAAACCGAACACGAACCTTTCGATTCATTCGGCTTTCCCGCTCGGCTTTTTTTACCAAGCCTACCCTTTTCGTTCATATTATGTCAAAATAAGATCAATCTATCAAAGACCGAAATCTACGAAGGGCTCTTTTGCCAAAAGGGTTTTTTTATTATCAACTGAGTTGTTGTTTTTTCTTTTCGTATTTCCTCTTTACTTTTTCTTGAATAAATTCGCTTTTGTGTAGGTCGTCGGTTCCGCATTTAAACCCAAAAAATTGGATGGGAGATTAGGACTATTTTTCAGTAGATAGATTGAATAATTCCATTAATATGAATGTTATATATCGGATCAACCTCCAACTATGCCTTTGAACCCATCTCATATTAGCACAGCGGTGGAAAGAGTACCCAGTTGTGCTTGGACTTCAAGCAGTTTAGCTTTAACCATTCTAAAGATTTTCTCTTGTTGGTTGGGATTGGTAAAAAAATTTCCCAATCAATTACGAAATGCTATAGTTCTTCCATATTTATTTTGACCCTTTTAGAAGTAATTCGTTGAGATCATGCACTTTTCTATCTACAAAATGCAGTTGGTTGAATCCAGCTAGATTATTCAAATATACAACTCGCACACACTCCCTTTCCGAAATAGATTAGTACACCAAGCACCACACTGAGATTTATTATATTTGTTTCTAAAATATTGGTATTTAACCTGAAACCCTCAGCGGAAGATAAATAAATTAGGGAAATGAAAGAATCAGTTACATTTTTCATACGCTCTCCCCTCATAGATAAGGATACTTTTACAAAGTTTTTTCTCCGACTCGATATTCTGGCTGGATAAGCAGATTCCGAGTACTTAGTAAGTCCCAGGTCCCGCATAACGATAAATAAGGATATAATAACAAAAAAAACTTTGCTCGATCTATTTACTTCTTCGAGTGTCGCAAGTCTTTCTGACCAAGTATAAGTCCATTATTTTGAATCAGCCCCTCCCCTATTGGCTGAACAAGAAAATTTATAGAGGGGGGTCCTTCAAATCCCGAAGGAAACGGATTTTGGTCTCCGAGATCAAACAAATGGATTAGCAAATAAAAGTGCTAGAGCTACAACTAATCCATAAATAGTTAAAGCTTCCATAAAAGCTAAACTTAGTAGTAAGGTACCTCGTATTTTACCCTCCGCCTCCGGTTGTCTTGCAATACCTTCAACAGCTTGTCCCGCAGCAGTGCCTTGACCAATGCCAGGTCCAATAGAAGCAAGGCCTACGGATAATCCAGCAGCAATAACGGAAGCAGCAGAAATCAAAGGATTCATGGTAATCTCCTCTTAGATTAATAAATGATGGATAATATTATAGTTTTATCTATTGATTTGATTGTTCACGTTCAACTAGAGAACAATTTCTTTTCTTTGAAAACAACTCAATTCCGATCCGACAAAATGGTATTACAAAATTATTTTATTACTATTATATTCTTTTTTAAGATGAAATAGAGACAGATTTTTTTTATTTCATTTCAAAAATGAAATATTCTGTCTCTAAATAATGAATATGTATATATGAGTCTATATAGATCATATATACATATATATATGTAACATAATACAAACTATGTACATAAAATGTATGTATCCCTTCGAGTAATTGTTCCAAACCGGGGTACATACATAGTTTACTAGACTAATTAACATTAGTAAACCTATTCATCTTATTATGTAGATATGAATCTACAAATATGATCTATTCTATCTATCGATTTTATCGACGGGATTAGTGATCCTTAATCTTTCTACTAAGATCTTAGAGATTAAGTATTTTCATTTATGACTATATAAGGGAGAATCAAAATCGAAAGAACATTTCACGTTACATATATATATATATATATCAAATTTTTATGAATTAATAGACTGAGTCCAATTAATGATGACCCTCCATGGATTCGCCTATATAAGCTGCGGCTAGAGTTGCAAAGATTAGAGCTTGAATGCCACTTGTAAATAATCCTAGGAACATTACAGGTATAGGTACCACTAAAGGTACTAAGGAAACAAGAACGGCAACTACCAATTCGTCAGCTAATATATTTCCAAAAAGTCGAAAACTAAGTGATAGAGGTTTTGTAAAATCTTCTAATATGTTAATTGGTAAAAGTATTGGGGTTGGTTGAATATATTTACCAAAATAGCCTAAACCCCTCTTTGTAAGACCTGCATAAAAATAAGCTACTGATGTGAGTAAAGCTAGAGCTACTGTAGTATTAATATCATTTGTAGGTGCGGCTAATTCCCCATGAGGTAATTGAAAAATTCCCCAGGGAAAAAGAGCACCTGCCCAGTTAGAAACAAAGATAAATAGAAACATGGTCCCTATAAAAGAAACCCAAGGACCATATTCTTCTTCGCCAATCTGAGTTCTAGCCAAGTCCCGAACAAATTCGAGAACATATTCCACAAAATTTTGAGCTCCGTTCGGAACGATTTGTGGGTCTCGAACAGCTAGAGTAGCTGAACTTAATAAGACAGCAATTACAATCCAGGAAGTTATAAGTACCTGTGCATGAACTTGGAACCCGCCTATTTGCCAATAAAAATGCTGACCTACTTCCACACCGGATATCTCGTAGAAAAAATTCAGCGTGTTAATAGGAAATTGTAGAATATCCATATTACCCTTTTTATATAAAGATGAATTTCAAAAAGAAATTATTTTGGTTCAATGACCGATTCCTCAATTATTTCACTATCATCAGTCAGGCTACGAAATAAAATAATGGAATGATTATTTGATTGATTAAGAAGATTTCTTTATTTCTATACAAATATTTTATCTTAATCTATTCTATAAGATTTGGGAATAGTAACCAACTTAGTTTTAGCTTCTCTTTTTTATTTTTTAATTCATTTTTGATAGAATTACAATGCTCTACCCGTGCGAATTGCTAAAATTAATTTATTTAGGATCAGTCGGATTGGTCCTCTCCCGTCATCATTGGCTGGGATTGGGATATCCACGAGATCTGGGTCACAATCTGTATCAACTAAGCAAATTGTTGGAATACCCAAAGTTCTACATTCCCGAATAGCAGTATATTCTCCTTTTTGATCGAGAATTATTACAATATCGGGCAATTTTGTCATGTATCTAATACCTCCTAGATCTTCTTGCAATTTGTTCAATTCTCTCTTGAGTATTGCTGCTTCTTTCTTCGTAAATTGATTGAATCCTCCCGTATTTTTTTTTTTCATTAAATTTTTGAATTTTTCAAGTCTTGCTTCTGTAGTAAACCAATTAGTTAACATACCCGCGAACCATTTTTTATTTACATAATGACATCGAGCTGCTAAAGCAGCTAATTTAGCTGCATCAGCTGTTTGATGTTTTGTACCAACTATCATAAATTGTTTTCCTCTTTTTGCTCCATCAAACACAAAATCACAGGCTTCTGATAAAAAACGAGCGGTATAAGTCAAATTTATAATATGACTATCTTTACGTTCTTTAAAAATGTAAGGTGCCATTTTAGGATTCCATTTTCTGGTTTCATGACCAAAATGAACTCCTACTTTTACCATCTCTTTCAAATTGATGTTCCAATTTTTTTTCGTCATTTTCTTTTTCTGTTTTTTAATATGAACTGAAATATCTACATTCCAATGGAATGGGTTAGATTGCTTGCCGTAACGTACTTGGTACAATTATTCATTTGATTTTTTCTTTATTTTTATACAATAATATAAAGTAAATTTGTTCTATTTCTTTATTTATTGTATAAAAATGACTTTTTGACTGCTCGTTTTGATTTTTTCTTTTTTATTTTAACTAGTTTTTTTTTCACTTTTTTTTTTTGTTTTTGCGATAAAACTTTATATTCATAATCAAAGAAAAAATCTATCACTTTATTGATAAATATACTTTTGTTCCTCATTCTCGGATCCATTTTACTCCGTTTTTCCAAAGAGTTGAATCCAGTACCAACAGGTATCATTCTCCCGAGAATAACATTTTCCTTCAAGCCCTTCAACCAATCAATACGACCTTGAAGAGCAGATTTAGCTAAGACCCGAGCAGTTTCCTGAAAACTTGCTTCCGATAGAAAACTTTGAGTATTCAGAGATGCGTTTGTCATTCCCAATAAAATGGTTCGATAGTTTATTCTTTTTTCTAGAGCACGATCCATTCTTTGGACTCGTGATAATCCAATGAGTTCTCCGGGTAAAAAAACACTATCTAGTCCATTTTCAAAATTTTGATTTTCGGACTTTTCGACATCTACAACTAAAACTTTCGATGTAATTTGGCGCACAATAATTTCTATATGTTTATCAGAAATTTGTACCCCCTGGGATCGATAAATCTTTTGAATTTCATTGACTAACTGATTCTGACTATCCTCCATAGTTATTCTAACACTGGTGAATGACCCCCAAAAGTTTCCAAAAAATATTGCTAGATGTCTGTTCAATTCTTTAAATTTTTTTTTTCGATTTTTCGATATTAAAGTATTCGAGCGGGCTTCTGACAATTGTTCAACTTTAGGGAGACCTTGAATTATATCATCGGATTTTAATCTTTCGTATGACATAGTGATTAATGTATCTCCTTCGTAAAGAATTCTCCCATAATAACTATTATGAGTTGCTCCTCGAGTACCCAAATAGGGTTTAGATAATCTAATGATGAAAGATTCCTCACGAACAACTACAATTTGACCAGATCCTTGGAGTTGTTTATCTTCGGATATCCATATACTTTCGCAAAAAAATTGTCCAAGGCTGACTACTGGAAATGTTTTTTCAAAAAAATTGGATAGGGAAAAGTACAAATTCAAATTGAAGAAATTGAAAATAATATTCTTGCATGAATCAAATTTATAAATTCCCCTCTTTTCGTCCATAAAATAGCATTTAGCTCCTTGAAAAGTATTCGAGTCATAGTTAGAAATTGAATGTTCATTTAGTAACACTTTTTTATAAGTCATCAAATGAGAGTCTGGAAAACGATTTGCAATACTATGTAAATGACCCAGGAGACCTGACAATGGTATTTTTTTATTTGCATCCGACTTTTTTACTGTATTTAAGCATTTTAAATCATTAAACAAAACGATTTGCAAAAAATCAGAAGGAGAAAGAATGAGAAAAGATTTCTCTTTTTTATTCTTATTAGGTACTGAACGAATAGTTCCCTTACTAAGTAATTGACTTTGATCATTCGAAAAAAAAGAATTAGTGTGACCTAATTTGTTATGAAACAAAAATGGAGAACTTGCCATATTGAAAAAAGGGTATTTCAGCAAGCTAATTTGAATCATATTGATAATGATCGTATTTGTTCTTACTGAAATAAGAGAAGCATAAGCCTTTTTTACTTTTAATCTGGGCTTTCCGTCTAATTGATTTTCAAGAAAATTCCTTTCTTTTTCCATCGAAAAACGGTCATTAAAAAAAGCAAAAATGTTGTCATTTTTATAAAGAATACCTTCTCTGGGGATTCTAAGAATTAAATAAGGACAAGGGATTCTTCGCTTTACCCATTGTTTATCACACCATAATGGTACGATGAGTTCGTTTTTTACCCTCATATTGTTGGTATTTTCAAAAAGAATGGTGCAATCGATAGAGTCTTGATGTTTGTTAGGTATGGTTCGATCAGTTTCGAGATAATTCAAGATTTTTTTCCCTTTTTCAAAACAGTTTGAGTCAACTGATTCGTGTTTCACTTGATCCACTGAATAATTCGAAAGTGATTTATGTTTGTAAAGAAGAAGTTCTGGAATATCCACTTGATCTTGATCTTTATGAAAAGCGGATTCATATATACCTCCCGATAATACCCATAAATGAGTTGTCTTGTCTATTAAATGAGACTGTATAGGGATATTCCAGTGAATTTCTCCTGTCAGGCCAGAATATATATATTTTTTGACTTTTTCTTTAAAGGGGGGTTTTTTGGCACGAATCTCGGCAATTACTTGTTCCGATTCCACGAGTTGATTATTCTGAATGAATAGCAAGCTTTCTGGCGGAATCGTTAAGTTTTTTACTTCATATTGATTATCAATAGTCACGTCTAAACTATTATGACATATATAAGCAGGGTGCCCATGACGGGTGCGGGTAGGAGAAACTAAATTTTCATTGAATTCCATTTTTCCGGTGAACGGGGCTCGTATATGTTCTGCAATATCACCCGTAAAGACCCCACCAGTATGAAAAGTCCTTAATGTTAGTTGAGTTCCCGGCTCTCCAATTGATTGGCCTGCAATAATGCCGACTGCTTCTCCTAATTCGATTAAGTTACTATGAATAGTATTCCGACCATAACATAATTGACAAATCCAAGATATACTTTTGCAAGTAAAAGGGGTTCGTATATATATTGGTTGTATTTGGAAATAATATAATTGATTGGCAAGTTTCATCCCAATATCTTCATTGCGCGTGGCAATACATCTTCCGTTTATATATACATCGTCTGCTAATACACGACCAATTAGTGTTTGTAGAACAAATTGATTTTTTATTGTTTCTTGATCTTGAATAAGATTTACAAAAAGACCTTGGATAGTACCACAATCTACTTTACGTACAACGAGGTGTTGTACTACTTCAACAAGTCTACGTGTGAGATATCCAGCATCTGCTGTTCGTATAGAAGTATCTACAACTCCTTTACGAGCACCGTAACATGAAATAATATATTCTGTTAAAGAAAGTCCTTCGCATAAATTTCCTTGAATGGGTAGATCCACAATTTTTCCTTGAGGATCTGATATTAATCCTCTCATACCTACTAATTGGTGAACTTGAGATAGACTTCCTCTAGCTCCTGAAAAGGACATCATATGTACTGGATTAAGAGGATCAGTCATCTTAAAATTCGGATTCATTTCTCGTTTCAAGTATTCACTGGTAGCATGCCATATCTCAATCAATTGACGTAATTTTTCCACTGCATGTACATTTCCATAATCATGCTGTCTTTCCGAAGCAAACCCTTGTTGCTGCACATCTTGGATAAGCCATAGTTTAGCTGGTGTTGTTAAAAGATCATCAATTCCTAATGAAATAGCTGCATCGGTAGCTTGCTGGAAACCTAAAATCTTCAGTTGATCTAATATATGTGATGTATATGTCATTCCAAATTGATTTACGAATCTTCTAATAAGGTGCTTCATAACAAATTTATCCATCCCTTTATTAAAAAAGGGCACTTCAAAAGGAAAAGGCACTTTGAATTTAGGTTGTGTCATAAGAATAAAATATCTCCATTTTGAATAAAATAAAATATCTCCATTTTGAATAAAATAAAATCTCCCCATTTTGGGTTGGGGAGCAGAAATCAGCAATGGGTTTAAGCTCGAAGGCTTCCTTAATCTTTATCTCTGCATGAATGAAAGGATCATAAAATGAATAACATTAAATTCTGAATAGTGACAGTTCTTGTCGGATATCATAAGTCCACAAGCCTTTTATAGCTTCTTCTATTTCTCGATTAAAACGAATACGACCAACGGTTGTTCGAATGTATTTATTAAGTATTTCCCCCACTCTACCTTTTCTTATTCGAAAATGATCATAGATTTCGTAGAAGGTACCTAAAGATTCATATTGAACTTCGATAGGAAGTTCTCGATTTACTGAATTAATAATAGAGGTATCTATATCTCTCCTCCATCGGAGCCATAAAGGACTGTCTAAATCAATTTGTTTTTGTTCATAAGCTTTAAGTGCATCATCATAGCTATAAAACGAAGGCGAGACGATCTTCTTTTTTGAGTTATTCGGGTGGTACCTATTTTCATAAATGCCCTGGTTTTTTTGAAGAGTTGATCTATAAAGTCCTAGAAGCATATCTTGAGTCGGTACACAAATAGGATCTCCTATAGTTGGAGAGATAAGATTGAGATGAGAAAACATAAGTAAACGAGCTTCGACTTGAGCTTCCATAGATAAAGGTACGTGGACAGCCATCTGATCTCCGTCAAAGTCGGCGTTAAATCCTGCACAAACCAATGGGTGCAACCGAATGGCACGTTCTTCTATTAAAACAGGTAGAAATGCTTGTATTCCTAATCTGTGTAAGGTGGGTGCTCGATTTAACAATATGGGATGTCTTTGGATAGTCTGTTTAAGTACGTTCCATATAATAGATTTCCTATCTCGAATTAAAAATTTAGCAGTTCTTAGATTGGGGGCAATCTGTCGTTCAACTAGATCACGAATTAAAAATCCTTGAAAAAGTTCTATTGCGATTTCTCGGGGTAATCCACATTGATACAATGAGAGATGGGGACCTACCACAATAACAGAACGACCTGAATAATCGACCCGTTTTCCAAGTAAACTTTCACGAAATATTCCTTCTTTACCTTGGAGGAAATCTGAGAACGATTTATAAGGTCTATCCTTACTATCTTTCACCGGTTGTGCGCCTATACTGTTATCAAGAAGTGTATCTACGGCTTTTTGGACTAATTTCTTTTGATCAAACAATAAATCTGGTAGTAGAAATGCACGAGTCCATTCTACGGATTCTAAAAGATTATTATTTCGACGGATAACTTTTAGATAAAGTTCATTGAGATCCGAAGTAATCACTCCACCTTCATTTAATTGATACATTGGCCTCAGGTCGGGAGGAAGAACTGGTAATAGGCATAGAACCATCCATTGTGGTTCTACATTTGTTTGAATAAAATATTTAGCAAATTTCATTCGTCTAACCAAACGATCCTTTCTTATTTGAAGTGAAAAAAGTTTTTTCTTCATATTATTATATAGTTTTTTGAAAGGACAGTCTTGATTCGAAAATTCGTTTTCTGTCTCCTCCGAGTCCGAGAATTGATTCGAAAATTCGTTTTCTGTCTCCTCCGAGTCCGAGAATTGATTCGAAAATTCGTTTTCTGTCTCCTCCGAGTCCGAGAATTGATTCGAAAATTCGTTTTCTGTCTCCTCCGATGAGAATAATATAGATATTTTCGTATCTATTTCCTTCCATTCTATATATGAATGATCTATAATCATTTGCAGATCTAGACCAGCTAATTGTTCTCTGATAGCTTTTCCTCCAGTGGCAATTTCTCGCTCTTGAAATAGCGGAAAATCCCAAGAGAGATAAGAAGCAATATCTTTTGCCCAAGATTTATACTCATATTCACGAAGTTCTCCCTGAAATCGCAATAAAGTTGGCTTGTTAGCTGTGGGCCTAGTAATACAAACATTTGGATAGGTTTTTACAATCTTTTTTCCCCCCCCTCAGAATCGGACATGAAAGTTTCCTCTCATCCGGCTCAAGTAACTATACCAAAATGGAAAGTGATTATGTATCATTATGCAAAAAATGTTTTTTGCTCTCTGGTAATGTATCCCGACGGTTTTCGTTCCCAAGTGATAAAACTAAATAGTTACTCTTTGCTCAAGTTCCAAGTGAATTCAATTATTGGTTTACAATTCGTATTATGACATAAATATGGAATTAGTGAGCAGTCTCCTCCCGATACATTTCTTTGTGAAAGACCTTGAATTTATTTGAAATTCATATGGGATTTACTTGTCTGTATCTCTTTATTAATTGATCCTGTAGGTTTCTGTTTTACTTCGATGGTTGCAATACTATTTGAAGCATATGTGCGATGAATAGACTCCTATAACCATATCTTCTTTTTGATCTAGAATAAAAAGAAAAATGAAACAGATTTTGGATTCCATTTTGTTTCTTTCTTTCTAATAAAAGAAGTATTTTTACGAAGTCCAATTAGCAATTTAATTTCATAATATACAAGATATTAACCCTAGATTCATTCCTCTTTATCAACATGTTTCTAATTCTGAGCTTCATGCCCCTCTTGCCGAGGGGCGTGTCAGAGCTAAGGGCATCCCAATTAGATTAAATAGGATGACAGTTCCTATGGATCTGTATAATCGGAGCTTGTGATCAAGTCACACATCGCAGTATACTGGGTCTTCTAATTCTTTACGAGTTTTATCTAATAGATTCGCGATATAACTGGGACGTCGTTTGAAATACCAAATATGAACAACTGGGCATGCCAATTTAATGTATCCCATTCGATATCTTCGAATTCGAGGATCAATAACAAGTTCAACTCCACATTGAGTACAAAAATTGGAGTCGTAGTTTTCCTTCTCATTTTCCATCATTGGAGGTTTTACACAAGCACAAACTCCCCTTTTCTTAGGTCCAAATATTCTTTCACAAAATAATCCATCTCTTATTGGTTCATAAGTTTTATAATCTAAAGTCTGTTCTGCAGTCACTTGTCCGACTCTTTCTCCATTAGGTAATATTCTTTCAGACCAAGCGAGAATCTGCTCGGGAGAAACTAATCCAATTTGAAGTTGTTCGTGTTTATTCTGGTCACTCATAAAAAATAAATTTTGATTTATTTTGATCAAACTTCCTTCTTATCTATCTGAAAGTCTATCTCAGATAGAATAGTATGATTCAATTCTAGAGCTAAAGATCGTAGTTCTCGACTGAGCAATCGGAAAGATTCTGTAAAAGTGCTAGGTTTAGGCATTGGTTCTCGGTTGAAAATGGCACCAAATATTTTTTCACGAGTGTCCATATGATCAGATTTGAAAGTAAGTATCTCGTGTAAAATATAAGCAACACCAAAACCTTCTAGAGCCCAAACTTCCATTTCTCCTACTCGTTGCCCTCCTCTGGAGGATTTTCCTTTTAGAGGTTGTTGTGTAACCAGCGCATAAGGTCCACGAGAACGTGCATGAATTTTGTCATCAACTTGATGGCACAATTTCGATATATAAGCTATTCCTATTGTAACAGGTTGTTCAAAAACCTTTCCTGTTCTTCCATCAATTAATCTATGTTTTCCAGGATGATCAAGTTCAAATACCCATGGATTAGCTGTTTGCTCGCTAGCTTTATAAAGCTCAGAAAATACTAGTTTTCTAGAAGCTTCTCGCTCGTACCTTTCGTCAAAAGGCGCCAGTCTATAATGTTTGTTCATTAGTTTTCCTGCTAAACCAAGCAAACATTCAAAAATCTGTCCTACATTCATTCGTGAAGGTACCCCTAATGGATTTAATACCATGTCCACTGGTGTTCCATTTTGTAAATAAGGCATATCTTGCCTGGGCAAAATTTTTGAAATAATACCTTTATTACCATGCCTTCCCGCTACTTTATCACCCACTTGTATTTTACGTTTTTGTAAAATATATACATGAACTTTTTCTACAATATCACCGAGATAATCGTCTTCCTCCTCGAACTCTTGAAAGCATCTCACATCGATAACTCGACCTTTTACACCTTTAGGGACTCTAAAACAATTTTCTTTTCCAGTAGGTGCCTTAATATCAAATAAAGCTTGTAATAATTTTCCTTCTGGAGTATTTATTAGTGAGTCTTCTTCTGCTTCCAGTATTAATTTACCTACTAATATATCACCTGTTTCTATCCAAGATCCTATCATTACAATGCCGTTTTCGTCCAGATGACGGAGTAAGTAAGCATTTAAATGAGGTATTTCTCTAGTTATTACTTCAGGGCCCTGGTTCGTAAAATAAACTCCAATTTCGTATCTTACGATCTGGAAAGAAGTAAAAATGTCTTCATAGACCAGACGTTCACTAATAAGTATTGCATCTTCAAAATTGTATCCTTCCCATGGCATATAGGCCACTAAGATGTTTTTTCCCAAAGAAAGTTCTCCCCCTGCTGTAGCTGCACTGTCTGCTATAATTTGTCCCCTCTTTACATATTCCCCTTGGCGAACTCGGGGTTTTTGATGCATACAAGTATCACTATTAGAACGTTGATATAGAATCAATTCTGTTTCTATATTGGCTCGAGCAACAGATGAAGTTATGATGATATTTTCACCATCAATATACTTTATTTTTCCCCCTTGTTTGGCTATAGCTACACTTCCTGAATCTAAAGCTACTTGACCCTCCAATCCAGTTCCGACAATACACTTCTCAGGTTGAACAAGTGGAAGTGCTTGACGCTGCATATTAGAACCCATTAAAGCACGATTCGCATCATTATGTTCGATAAAAGGAATAAGGCAAACTCCAACGGAAAAATATTGGGAAGGAAAAATACTTCTGAAATGAATTTGGTCCCATGCAAAAAATAAAAATTCTTGTTGAAATCGAGCTGCAGTCAATTGTTCCTCTGGAACCCCTTGATTTAATGCCAGAGAATTTCCTATAGCTATCCGATAGTATTCATCTTCTCCCGGTAATAGATAAACCATATGGTCTTTGTTCGATCTCTTAGAGAGCCTATAGAATGGACTTTGTAAAGAGCCGTAATGACCAAGCGTTGCATAAATAGATAACGATCCAATAAGCCCAACATTTATTCCTTCGGATGTCGTAATCGGACAAATACGTCCATAATGACTAGGATGAATATCCCGTGTACGAAAAGTAGACGTTCGACTTGTCAATCCTCCAGGGCCCAAAGAGCTCACTTTTCGACTATGAACTATTTCTGCCAACGGATTAGTTTGATCCAAAAATTGTGATAAAGGATGTAAACCAAAAAAATCCTGAAAAGTATCCGTTAATGGAATTAAAGTTTCCAATTTAATAAGAGTTATTCTCCTTTTAAGATTGATTGATGCAGATAATATAGTTTTTTCAACTGCTTCTCTGAAATCATATAGAGCTAATCGTAATTGCTCTTGTAATAAATCTGCTACAGAACGAATATATCGATTTTGTAGGTGATCTATATCATCGGGTGTACCCGTTCCAAATTGCACTTGGATAAGGTAATCCACAGCAGCCAATATATCGTGCGGTAATAATAAAATCTCGTTCTCGGGTATATCAAGACTTAGTTTTTTATTCAGATTTCGTCGACCAATCTTTCCTAATAAACATTTCGTTCGAAAAAATGTTGTTACTTTTTCATATATAGACTCAAATTCTTCTTCTTCTTCTTCTTCTTCTTCTTCTTCTTCATCACTTTCGTCACTTATGTAGAGTTTTTTATAAAGTTTCAAAATAGCTTTCCGCTTCCCGCCATACCAATCGTAGTATGTATCATACTCCTTTGAATATTGGAAAAATGCTTTAAGATTCTTATAGTTAAAAATATCTTCGGAATTTAGACCCATAGCCAATAAAAAAAGTAAAACAGATATTTTTTTTTTTTTGTTTATACGAATCCATATCTTTTCTGTTTTTTTATTGAGCTCTAATCTTGATCTTCCTCCCCAATCTGAAATTATTGTGCCAATCCAGATAATGTTTCCCGACGGTTTTCGTTCCCAAGTGTAATAAATACCGGGACTTCTTACTATTTGATTGACCACGACTCTGTAATTTCCATTTATTACAAAAGTTCCTTTAGAATTCATCAAAGGAATATTTCCCAGATATAAAATCTGGTTTTGTATTTCACGAGTTTTCTTAGTTTTCTTAATCAATCTTGCTGGTACATATAATTGACAGTTATATGTAAGAGACATATATACAGCATCTCTCTCTTTAATGAAAGGTTCTGTTAATTTATATTCATTCCCAAAAAGAAGAATTTTGATCTTTTTATTTGGGCTTTCAATTTTTGAAAAGTTATTGATTTCTTCTATTAAGCCTTGATTGATAAAACGAAAAAATCCTTCAAGTTGTATTTTACCAAATTGGGGAATTGTAAATATTCCTTTATTTTCTTCTAATCGCATTGAATGTTTGCTATCCTATATTATAAAGTATATTATATATTTCGATATTTATTCCTCATTGATCTATACGAATAGAATAAATTCGACAAAAAATTGACATGTTTTGTTCACTATATCAAAAAAAGAAAAGAAAAAGAAGCTATTTCCTTTTCTTATAATATATGATATATGATGGGAATATTTCTATAGTTATCAATTCTCTAGTTATTGACAGACAAATGTGAATTTAGTATACTATTGGGTACTCTAAATTCCTATTCTATACTAGAGGGACTCTAAATTGGTTATACGACATATCCGAGTTATAAAGAAGGATGTGAAATACCCTACATATCATCTCCGATAGATAAAGCAAAATATCTTTTCTAAACTAGATGTGGGGATGGCGACATAGCCAAGTGGTAAGGCAGGGGACTGCAAATCCTCGATCCCCAGTTCAAATCTGGGTGTCGCCTTGGTAGCGTAAACAAATCTAAAAATCTCTATTTGTATCCATGTCTTTTGAAGACAACTTGTATAGGTTCAGGTCCTATTGCTAATATAGCAGATAAAATTCAAATTTATCGTTAATGTCTAATCTGATAGGTAGTTGAGAGTCATTAGTTCCAAGAAACAATTTTGAGAAGTCGCTACTATCGACTCATGCTTTCTTTCAGAATAGGAAGGTAGAGGATTTCCACTTTGCACTATTCTTAATAGTTCCATTATCATCAAGAATCAATAATGATATTATTTTTTTAGAAAGTTTTATAAAGAGAGGGATTCGTATGGATATAGTCGGTATCGCTTGGGCTGCTCTAATGGTAGTTTTTACTTTTTCTCTTTCACTCGTAGTATGGGGTAGAAGTGGAATTTAATAGAATTCTAATAGTCTTTCTATTTTTAATCGTTCTGTTCAAAACAAAAAAAAAATGATTTTACGTTACGATGATAGATAATTACTATCATTAATGATCTAGTAATATTGAATTATCAATGATATGATAAATAATATCAAATTGATCATGTTAGAAACACAATTCTACTTCATATTTATCAAATATGAAGTAGAATTGTATATAGCGAACCATAGTATTCTTAACTATACATATGTTAAAGCATATGGAGCATTATTGCTCTGTCTTTTCCATATCAATTTTTGGCCTTTACGATTTAAAATTTTGTATATTACTATGTAATAGTAAACAATGCGTATTCGTATTATAAATAAATTGAAAAAAAATGGAAATAGAAAAAGAAAAATACTTTCTCAAATACTATTCAGAATAACACCTATATTTTATCTACATCAATTTTTCCAGAGATATGTAAGAAATTATGATTAGTCCCCACGAGACAAATGAGAATTTAGATCTACTTATCCAAAATCTGTGTAGAAGAAGTAGTACAAAGGAAAAATTTTCCTTTCCTTTTTCTTTTGTACTACTTCTTCTCAAAAAAATAGACCGACCGTTATTACTTTTTTTTACTGACGATCTAGACTAATTCTAGATTATAAGTAATCACTCTAGTTCGCTTTGAGGCCTCGTTTGTGCGTAAATAACGATTAGAAAAGCAGTAGGCACTGTAATGAATAATAGAATAGCAATAAATGCAAGGTTATTTACTTCCATGATTGATTTTCGCTTCGTTTTACAATAACTCGAGATTTGATCTCATAGAGTATCTTTTTTCAAAAAAAAATGGATTGAATCCATGGAGGACTAGTAGAACATACTATTATCTCTTATTCATCTCGGATTTAG
>BSBK01011193.1:0-224335 GCA_027943335.1 Chamaecyparis obtusa
AATTCTGCAACCAGATCTGGCCTGGAAATGGAGAAACAAAGAAAACCCAGAAACCTTCTATCTTTCTAAGCAAGGTCATCCTTGACCTAAAATAGGGGTAAGATCTTACCCCGGGGTACAATCTTACCCCAAAAGGTCATCCTTGACCTGCACTATTCTGACAAAATTCTATTTGTGGATCCGAGAAGTTTGCTGAAAAGGGTACTTAGATTTGAACTGCAATTCACTGTCACACACCTGTACCTACAAGAAAAAAAGGGTTTTTTTGTTTGGATGAGGGGTTTTCCTTGGTAAAACCCTAGTTTGGAATCAACCTTTAAAATTGAATTGAAATATAGAATGCTGGCAAGTAGTAGAAATAGATCTAACAATGAAGCTATGATACTCAATAGATATGCAATTGTATTTGAAATGTAATCAAGTATGTTAATATGAAATCTTGGACTCAACACTAACAAATTTAAATCAAAACCTCCATGATTGTATGCTTGGAATCCATCTTGAAGGGAGAATGAATAGATCTTGAAGATGAACAAAAGGATCTTGAAGGAAGATCACACCACCATGATGGATAGATCTAGGGTTTGAATGATGAATCTTGAATGCTTGAACCAAATTCCTCCAAAGGCTTGAATGCTTGAATCCTTGATCTTCAATGAAGAGATTGTATACTTGAATGCTTTTTTGAAGGATGGAGTGCTTGATTGAGATATGACAAAGGATTCTAGATAATGGATGTCTCCTTGAGAGTGCTCTATGAAAAGTGGATGTGAAAATGAGAGAGGAAGTTTTCCTTTTATACTAGTCTAGGGCACAAACTTCTAGAGAGGCTGACATAGGAGAATTTAATTCCAATTAAGTCTTAACCCCTAGAAATGGACCTAGATTAAATACAATTTAAGAGTTTACCATTCTGAAACCCGAAACAGCCGACCCGGAACCGGTAAAATAAACTTTTGAGTTCCCCCCGCATCCGGAAAACTTTTCGATGAAAAGGGGGGACCTAGGTCAAGGAGGAGGTCAACTTTGACGTAGGTCAAGGTCGACCTTGACCCAGGGGTCTAGGACCCCTGAAAAGTGAGTTTGGAGAGGAAAATAGTGTTCGAGGAGGCCCAACAAAGCCCTAAACAGGCATAGAAGATGGGAAGGGGGCAAAAAATAGAGGACAACATGATGATGGCCCCAAAACACCCCCTAAGGAGGGCTAAACATTCTTAACATGGAAGTGCTTCCATTTTAAGATGATACAACATGTATGTATATGTATATATACATATATATATATATATATGTCTATCTATGTATATGTATATATATATATATGTATGTATGTATGTATGTATATGTATATATATATATATACATATACATCTATATATATTAAACATATATATATATACACATACATATATATACATATATGTATATATGTATATATATAAATATATATACATATATGTATATATGTATATATATAAATATATATACATATATGTATATATGTATATATATACATATATATACATATACATATATACATACATATATATATACATACATATATATATATACATACATACATAGATATATATATATATATATATATATATATACATATACATATATATATATATATACATATACATATACATATACATATACATGAATATATATATATATATATATATATATATATATGATATATATATATATATATATATATATATATATATATGTATGTATATATAGATGTATATATGATAAATATTTTGAGTTACTATTGTTATTGTTGATGTTTATGTGTTCCATCTTTGATCATGGGTTTATTTTTATTTGTGCTCATGTATGATGTCCTTTGTTGATATACCTCATGTCATGTTTATCATGCTAATTCATATGCTTTTACTTTGTTCTTTTATCACTGATGTATAGTGTAGTACTTTTTCTTGTCTTTTTGATATCATGTATTCTCTGATATGTATTGCATGTATCATGTTGTTCCTTTTTCATACTCAGTCATATATATGATAATGAAAACTTAGCACTCTAGGCCCCTTTTATTTTAAAACTAACCTTGATTCCTGTAGATATTATTCCAAGTCAACTAGAGATGTCACAATTCATTTCTTTAGCAAAGAGAAAGAAAGAATGGCTCAAGAGAGATCAACCTGAAACACACAACTAAATGCAACCTAAGACACGAATCAAGTCACCAATCTTGTAGCCTTATTTTATCATCAATTTAGTGTTTAGGGATAGCTGGGTTGATAAAACCTTCACTAGTGCATGAGAAACCTTGAAAATATGAATATAACCCTATCAGATAGATATAGGAAACACATGTAAGCATCAAGTCACAAGAGTTGAGATGACCTGAACATGGTATCCATTTGATATTGTGAGATAACACCTGTATTGAGGAATAAGTTGCCAAGGTAACCAAAAGTATCATCTTACATATCACACACAAGAAACAGACAAGGAGTTGATTCTATCCTTAGCTAAGTGTCCAAATAAAATGGGTCAAGGTATGTGTGGTGTTCCAATCATGATGGAGGCTCTTACCATAGAAACCTAGTTTATTAGACAACTTAGGATCATTGAAACCACACCACAAGAAGAAATAAAAGATAACATGTTATGCCCCCATTCATGACCTCTAGTCAGGTAGACATCATTAAGAAACCTTAGAAGACATAAAAAGAAAAAAAATCAATGAGAACAGACATCACACAAAAAAATGATTCAGCATATTTTGGTCATTTTAGTTTTATAAGGTTCATGTATCTACTAGGTGTTAAGAAACACCTTTGTGCTTGTGTCAAAGTGCATGTGTGTAGTAGATAGTGCAGGATCCAATATGTGTTAAAAACAGAGTGATGTCTAGATTGGTGGTGTTAAGAAATACTATAGGATTGGGGTGTTGAGAAACACCAAGTAGTGTTAGTGACAAATTATCCTTTAGGAATGACTGATATACTAACTCAAGTTAATCTCAAAAGATTGACTAAGTGATAAAGTGTAGACAGATTTGATAGGTAGCGTATGATTTCCCCCAAGTGACAGATAAGAACTGAGGATAAAACTAAGACCAATTCTTGTCCATAATTGTGCAAAGGAGATAAGAAGCAAGAGATGGAAACAAATTAAGTTTACTAAAGGCACGAGGTCTCAGCCACGTGTTGATAAATGGAGTGCTAATTACAAGTGATGCTTTTTTTCTAGGTTTTCACTACTTGGGATTATTTTATTTTTTCTACCAAGGTGCCTATTTGAAGTTTTCACCAAGGCACAATTTTTTTGGTTCTTTTTGATTTTTTTGTTCTTTTTTTTTTTTTTTGGGGATACATCAAGGCGCCTATTTCTAGGTTTTCACCAAGATGATCATTTTCTCAGGAATTTCTATGCTTCTTGGGATTTTTTCAAGAATATATGATTTTTAGGATTTTTTTTAGGGTCATAAGTTATTGTACAAGATGTAGAATGTCTTGTTGTAGAACCTTTTCAAGTTGTCAGAATTGATAGGCTCTTTGAGAATGTTTCCCTCTAGATTAGCCAAATAATAAGCTTTAGAATAGGATGCTATAGTAATGACAAAAGGACCCAACCAGTTAGCTTTAAATTTTCCCTTTTACTCTCTATGTTGTTTATTTTTTGAGTTCTCTCGTACAACAAGATCACTGACCTAAAATTTGTGATGGTGGACCTTTTTCTTGTAGCCCTTAGACATTCTCTTTTAATAGGCCCTCAAATGGTCAAATGTTTCTTTTTTATGCTCATCAAGAAACTCTAGCTATTGAAGTTGAGAGGTTCTGTAATCTTCATCTGCGATAAGTCCTTGTAGTGATACCCTAAGTGAAGGTATTTCAACTTTAATTAGTAAAACTACTTCAAAACCATAGACCAACGAGAATGGTGCATCTCCTGTAGGTATTCTGATGCTTGTTCAGTAAGCCCATAAAGATAGATTCAGCTATAAGTGCCAATCCTTCCCATATTTGTTAAATATTTTGTGCAAGATCTTAAGGATTGTTTTATTTGAATCTTCTTCCTATCCATTCCCCTGAGGATAATATATAGAGGAATGATGTGCAATGTTAAATTTACAACAAAGATCATCAATGTCATTGTTCTTGAAATGTCACCCATTATCCATAATGATTGAGGAGGAGATGTCATATCTACTAATGATGTAGTTCAGTATGAACATAGCCACCTATTTCCATGTTATCTTGATAAGAGGTACAACCTCAACTTATTAAGTGAAGTACTTAGGGGCTTTAATAATTAATTTGTGCCCATTAGAGGATCAAGGATATATCTGACCAATGAGATCAAATTCCCATTACTAAAATGACCAGTGAGCAATAAAAGGAAAAAAATCTTTGACATGAGTGTGAATCAGGTTTCCATGAAGTTGACATTTCTGACAAGTTTTAGCATATTGGACAGAATCATTTTCCATGGTAGGCTAGTAGTAGCCTATTTTAAGAATATTTTTTTCCAAGGAAAGAATTCCTGAATATGATCCATAGATACACTCATGAACTTTCCTAAGTTCTCTCTTAGACTCCTCACACTCTAAAAACCTAAGAAGATTACTCTCAAGACCTCTCCTAAACAAGTCATTTGCATTCATTAGATACTATGAGGTATTTTAGATGAGATTCCATTTTTTCTTCTTGGAAAGAGAGTTATTGATGGTGTGGTATTTGAGGTAGGCATAGATCTAGTTGTAGCGAGAAGTGTTAGGAATGATGATAGTGCAAACAATTTGGGATTTAGGTGTGTCATAAGAAGGGAAAGGGATTTATTCCACTAGGAAGTCATAGAAAAAGTGATATTCTCCCAATTATAGAATTGAGGCTAAAGTACACATGGCATTTTTCACTCTATTCTCTACACATGGTAGCTATTAGAAGGTGATAAACAAAGTAATTTTTTAAATCATCAATTAGACATTTGTATGGAAGGAGTTTTTCATCCTTAGTTTGATATTCATTATTGAATTGATTGATCACAAGATGAGAGTCACCATAGACATGAAGTTCTTCAATCTTCCATTTAATGGCCAATTTGAGTCCATTGGCCAATCCTTCATATTTGTTACATTTTTGGTGCATGGGAAGATCATTTTATAAGCCTTTGGAATTTTGTAACCTTGGGGAGAAACAAAGAGTACACCTCCATCTTGCTACATGAAAAATCCATCAAAGTACATTTTCCAAGGATGCTACATTAATTACAAAATGGACTCATCGGGAAAATTGACAACAAGAGATTTTGTGTCTTGCAAAGGTGCATATACTATTTAATCCACCAGTACTTGTCCTTTTATTGCCTTCCAATCAATATATGTGATGTCAAACTCAGTAAGAATCATCACCCATTTCGCTAATCATCTAGTTAGTGTCGCCTTTCTTAGTAAGTACTTGAGAGGTTCAATTTTTGCAATCAGCTGTGTAGAGAAGCCAACAAATAATGTCTAAGTTTTTGGGAAGAAAATACTACTGTGAGACAAGACTTTTGAATGACTATGCAGTTCATCTCATAGGATACTAGTGTTCTACTTATGTAGTAGATTTCTCTTCCACATCCTTGATCATCATATTGTGTGAGAAATGCTCCCAAGGAAGAAGTCATAGATTATATGTAGAGGAATAAAGGTTTACTAGGAGTATGAGTCATTAACATAGGAGGATTGGTCAGGTACTCTTTAATCTATTGAAATTTCTTCTCACAGTCATCATTCCATTTGAATGTCACATCCTTATGCAGAGTCTTAGTGAAGGGATGTACCTTGTTAGCTAGTTGTGAGATGAATCTTATTATTGATTATACTTTTCCTTATAATGTCCTCATTTGAATGATATTTTTTGGTGGGTGCATCTCCACTATTTCTTTTACTTTATCTGGATCTACCTCAATTCCTCATGTCGAGATGATGTATCTGAGAAGTTTTCTAGAGGTAACACAAAATCACACTTCTTTGGATTGAGCCATAACTTGAATTGTTCCATTCTTGTGAAGATCTTATCCAAATCAACAAGGTGCATATCTCTAGTAGTATATTTAACCAATGTGTCATCCACATACACTACTATGCTCTTGTGCATCATGTTATGAAAGATAATTTTCATTGCTCATTGGTATGTTGCACCAACATTTTTTAGGCTGAAGGGCATGATGTTCCAACCAAAATTTCCCCATGCACAATTAAATATTGTATTTTCCTTATCCTTGAGTACAATGCATATTTGATTATATCCAAATAATTTATCCATCATGGAATATATCTAGAAGTCACCAGTAAGATCCACAATCATGTCTATTTTTGGTAGTGGAAAGTCATCTTTAGGAAAATCTTTATTTAGATTTTGAACATATGTACATATTCGTATAGATTTTTCATCTTTTGAGATAGGTACAATGTTGGAGATCTAGTCAGCATAGTCTATGGCTCATATGAATGTGTCTTTAAGTATCTTTTTCAATTCCCCTTTAAATAGTAATGCAATATGAGGATGGATTTTTCTCAATTTTTATTTCACTTGCTTTATGCCTGGTGCAATAGATAAGTGGTTCATAATGAGGTTTGTATCTAAGCAAGGCATGTCATAATTAGACCATAAAAAATTGATCTTCTTTTCTATAAAGAACTAAATAAAATGTTTCTTCTCATCTTCAAACAAAGATTGTGCAAGATGTATGATTTGTGTATTTTTTGGTTGTACCTAGGTTCATTTGTTGTGTAGGGTCTATAAGCACCAATGGTCATTCCTAAAAATGTTTAGGGAGGATATTAAGTATCTCATCTCTAGGAGCCTTAGAGAGGCTTTCACCATTGGATACATCTTTTATTTTTACTATTTTTGGATCTAATACATTCACATAGTGGTTTTCACTATCAGACCACCTTTTATATTTAATTTTTTCTTTTGTGACTAAGATACTTAATATGTTTCACTAACATACTTCCTTTCATTGCACTAGTGGAAGAGGGAAGAGGTTAAACAATGTGTAGATAGCATGACAGGTCATGGTCATTGGATAAGGACAATAATTTTATGGGCTCATAACTATTCCATTAAATCAGCTCAAGGTAGATGAGGGGTAAGAATTCAACAGGCTCAAGAGAAAAGACTTTCATATCATCATCATCATTCATGGATGCTGAAGATAAATTGAGAAAGTTATCTTCTCTAGAGTTATTTCGAGCATGATTTTTTGAAGGATCACTAGAGGAGATATGAGAAGGGTTTTGAGAACCTAACTATCTCTGTCTAGTCCCAAATTGAAGATTAAGATCTTGTTCAACATCCTCCCTTTGGTGAATAAATCACAGTAAAGGGACCATTATAATACTATATTGTGAACCAAAGTTCCAATTGGTGTTCTGAGGGAGAACTGTAGGAGGACTATTAGTAGAAGACTCTTCTTCTTTAGATTCATCTTGAGTAGGAGGTATGATAAAAAGTTCTATATCTGGATGATCTAGATGACCCTCTAGATCTTGTTGTGTATTGGAGCTTTCACCAATCTTGAAAGTGGAAGTAAGAGCATATTTTTGAATGACATCACCCTCTATATCTAGTGTAGCATCATATAGATGGTCCCATTTGTACACATGGGAATTAGTTCCACTACTAGTAGATCATACTAGGTACTAAGCTATGGTAATAGGATCTTTATCATTACTCTCTTGATTTGGCTTTTTCATCTCAATTTTATCTAGATTAAGATCTATCATGTCAAATTGGATTTCTTGAGCACTTGATTAGGCACTTGGGTGTTCAAAGTTTGAGAGCATTCACCATAATCCAACATAGGTAAATATAGTGACCTAGGTTTTCTTAAGGCTCTCGATGAATCAATGAATCAAGGTAAATTGAGGATTTGTGCAATGGTAAAAAGTTGTCCCCAGTTAGGGTGTCTTTCCTCCAAAGGATCTTGTTGGTTCAGTTCAACTTCTGATGATGTATTTGATTCATGTTGACTAAGCTATCTCTCAAATAAAATCTCTTGGTTTATAGGTATATGTAACAACCTTTCATAAGTTCTAGGAACAATTTCCTCATCCACATCATCAAAGTCTCCAAGTTTGTCAAATATAGGGTCACTTGTAGATTGTGGTGCAAATTTCTATTCATAGTACCCTACTCCAATTTTATCCCTAAGATTACAAAATTTAGCATGTAGAGGTTAAATAATGCCTTTTCCTTTTCCAAGAGGAATTTTTCCATCATATCCCATTTTATGTATGATTTGATAACCTACACCATAATTCTCAAGAGAAATTTTAGCATATTTCACTTCTTATTCAACTTATTCGCCTTTATAAAACCATTGTAAAACAAATTTCTCCTCATTTTATTTCTCAAGAGAGATTTTTTATTTGACCATATGTGTTCCTTCATAAATTTTTGGTGTAGAGGTGCTAGTAGGTTGGAGGGATGAAAATGGTTTCCCATAAGATCTAGGTGAAATAGGCAGGTTGATCTTAGAGCATGAAGCATCCAGCTTATATTACCCCATTCTATTTTTTGTTATACTCACCTTCTTCTGAAAGGCATCCAATGTTGTGTGTTTAGAGTTCTTGATTTCTTGGCTCCTCTAGGATTCCTTATTGTGTGGAACCATACTTTTAGTTTTTTTCACATTTTTGAAAGTATAAGTTGAGTCTGCATGAATTGTAAACTTGGTGCCATTGTGAGGAAATTTGATACATTGATGGTATGTCAATGGGAATTCTTTCATTTCATGGATCCAGAGATGACCAAGAAGTATGTTGTATGTGAGTGGAAGGTCCTATAATTGATAAATAAAATCACATGGAATAGGACCAACTCGAATGGGAAAGACCACAATACCTTTAGAAGAGTGTTCCTCTTCATCATATGCTTTGATTGTGATTCTTCATTTGGGATCAATAGCATGCTCTAAGAAACAAATAGACTTAACTAGGTTGAATATGCATATATTCAAGCCCATGCCTCCATCTATCAAATGAATTCTAACCTAATCTTATGTATGAGGACTTTGATATAGAGAGGTTGATTGTGAGGGTGATTGATAGATTTATCATCTTCTTTTGAAAAATTTAGGTAATATAGGGAAGCAAGATGAACAAGCATAGACTAGAACTTTGCTACATCTAGGACCTTAGGAACATTATCTCCTAAGAGGGCTTGACCAAGAATCTCTTGATGTGTATGAAAGATTTTAAGAAACTCAAGTATCTATATCTAAGATGATGTGGGTTAAAGTTGATCAACCTGATTATAGTCATTTGTCATAGATTAGGTAGTTCTTTTGGACTCTTGGGTCATTTTATTTTTAGAAGAGGGGGAGGAAGAATATCTTGCTCCTTGTAGAGAGACTTTACCTTGAGAGTGAGTTACCATATTGGAAGATTCATCTTGACTTTTTCTCTTTATCTTGATAACATTGATAGTATGGTTAGAGGACTCAAGCATGTGGATCATATTGTGATTATTAGAGTATGTTTAACCCACCTTTTTATCTTAAAACTTATAAGAATCCCCCTTTTCATATTTAGGAAAAGGCTCTATAAAGGCCTTATGATCAAATTTTTTTTTGAGGGGATCAATCACAATGATCTTTATATCAATCAGATCCTGGATTAACTTTATGAGCTTCATGCAATAATTAGTTTTGTGGCCTTTATTATGATGGAAATTGCAATAGTGTTTATCATTCCACCACTTAGGCTTAATCTCATGATCGTAAGGTTTATATTTTTCAGGAAATGTGATGATCTTGTTAGCCAAAAGAATTTTTAAGGCATTCTCAAGTGACTCTCAAAGGGTAGTAAAGTCTCTCTTAGGCCTAGGGATCCATGACCTATCTCTTTTACCTTTGGGTTTAGAGATTGGTTGGTTGTTCTTGTTGGATTTTTTTGCTTAAATGCTAGTAGAGATATTGAAAGATGGCTCCTTGGGTTTTCTAGAGGTATATGCAAAGGTTTTACTCACAATTATTGTATTGACAACATCCTTGGTTTTGGTCCAAAACTTATGCTTATAATTGTGATGCTGATTATTGGAAGAAGATTTATGATCTTTATGTTGTAAGGTAATTTATCCTTTTCGAACAAGGACATCCTCTATGTGAATAGACATTTCAACCAATTTGTCAAATGAGGTGTGATTCTACATTTGTAGCACATAGTTCATTTTGGGGACCAAAGTGTTTATAAATATATCAATCTTCTCAATCTTGGGAATTTTTTGAGGGTATCTAGCAAATATTACTCACCACCGCTGAAGGACTGTAATGGAGGGCTATCCCACATATTTCTTTGTATTGAAAAATTTGAGCATGGTAGTAGTGTGAGAGATTTTATAGGAGTATTGTTGGATGAACTTCTAAAAAAGATCATCAAAGGTCTTAACTCTAGGAGCAAGTAAGGTGAACCATCTCATAGCTTGGCCACCGAGACTTCCAGGAAAGAGTATCATAAGATAGATTTTCTTGTGTATAAAATCCATACTCAAAGAAAAAAAATTGTGCACATGGTCCTGATGATCTTTATTTCCATCATATTTATCATACTTAGGGATCTCCACCTTGGATGGGAAAGGTGACATGTAGAAATATTTTTTAAAGGGGAAAGGACATATTATTTAAAGAGAATACTTGTTGGAGGGTTGATCCGTGTCCTTTCTGAGTTGTGAAATATCTTAGCATAGATCTTGGAGTTTCTTGCTAAGAGTTGTGACAGGCTATTATTCCTCTTTTTGTAGTAAGACATCTATATCAAAGTTGGGGGGAAGCTTCAAACCCATAGAAGTGAGATGTATAAAATATTGGTCTTTGTCCCGACTCATGGCTTTCATCACTTTATGGAAATGTTTGTCCTCTTAACACTTTTGAATTTCCTATTGTATAGGATCTTCATTCTTAGAGTCAGAATCATGCCTTTTGTGAGTGCCCCAATCATAGGTTGACATGTTGATTTGATTGTGATTCTCAATGTGGGTAAAGCGTATTGACTAGTAAAAAAGGATCTAATGCAAAGGTTCCTCACGAAAGGATGGTCCAGGGGTATTGTACATAGATTTTCCTTTTAGATCAACTATAGCCTTTTGGTAATGGCTACAAGTTATAACTAGCATGGAAGATGAGAATGTAAAATTGATAGTAATGAGGCTACTAAGATAGTGTCAAAAGATCTAGATAATGATAGCTCCATCTCATAAATTAAGTAATAGATAAAGAAACTAAAATGAGGTGCAAGGCATTGAGAGAGAGGCCTGAATTCCTACTGAGTGATACTTTTGACCAAGTTGATATATCCTAGAGAACTAAGTACAAGCTATTAAGGATGAGACCTGAATGCTTGCTGAGTGGAGCTTGTGACAAAGTTGAGCAAGGTTCAATTTCAAAGGAGATAGTATATTTGACACAAGAGATAGAGTAATTCTAAAATCTTAAAATAGGAGCAAAGAGAGACCAAATTAAAAGAAAAGAATCAATTATTTAAGAATACCAATATCAAACAAAATATTTCTAATCAAGATGACAAAAAATCCAAAAAGAACCCCAACAGTAAAAGTTGCTAAAATTTGAGAACTTAGTGTAGGTTTGATGGCTAGTTAGGTAGAGGATCGTATGATAAAATCCAACACTTGGTGTGATGAAAATCCTAATAGCATACAATATTATGGTGAGGGATAATATTTTCATATGATAGAACTCAATAATGGGTGATATAAAGCACTCATATATTATGATAAATTTTTTGAGGAAAATGATAGAATGCAAGAAAAGGATAATTTTCCACTATTTTTGATAAATTTGACCAAACTGTACTATTCTAGTTTTGAATTTGTGATAAAGAGGAGTTTTCCTAGATCCAGCCTAAGTGTTCATAGGTAACCAATAGCGTGATCAAGTAAAAGGTCTCAAAATAATCCACCAAAGGACAAAGAAACTTTGGGGATGCAAGCACTTGTGATGTCTAAGAGGTATTGCAATGTGTCAAAAACATCAAGTGTATGTTCACAATGATTTCCAAGGGTCTCAAAACATTCAAAACAACATCAACCAAAGAACTACCTAAGGTCAAAGGTTAGACTCAAAATATTTTCCAACAACTTGGTATTCCTTCACCTCACACAAAGTGATACCAACTTTTCTAAGGACTAGGCACATTATGGATCAAGAGAAGAGACTCAATGCTCATATTGAAATGGCTCTCCAAATGCCACACTCATGATGTAAAGCATCCAAGGGAATACATATGGTGAGTTATCTGTAGGTGATCTGGCTAATTCCACTTGGATAAATTCTTACACAAAGATTATGATAATTTCAGAGATAAGTCAGGTAGCTTCTAACCAAGAGTGTCTAGTAAGGGCATCTTTTCACAACTATCCCTTATAGTTCCTCTTAGTAGAACTGAGGCCTAGATCCCTACAAGAACTTCAATTAAGGTACCCTTGATAGAAATATTGAGACCTCTCGACCCTACACATTATTATCATGTGTGTTCTTCTAGTCAAATGAATGACCCAACATTTTTAATAGCTACATCCTTGTGATTTTTGGTCAACAAGGCCTTAATTTTATAGTGGGTTGGATGAGCTAGCTTTTATTTATCCCACTTGGGTCATTCTCGTAATATTTTTACCTCAATGATAGAACCTCGAAAGGTAAATGAGAAAATCAAGTAGATAGGCTTATATCATCTTAAAATGGAAGCACTTCCATGTTAAGAGCATTTAGCCCTTCGAGTAAGTGGTTTAGGGTCATCATTCGCATCTTTACATTCTCCCTTGTCTTCAACTTCTTCTCTGCACTTGATTTCTTCATTCTAGGTGAAATTAGGGTTAAGGTCTCAAGGACTTTTCTAATTTTCTCTCTTCCATGGCTCCATTTTATAGGTAGGATTCAGAAATGAGACCTCCTATTCCATCATCACATCATTCCAAGGATTTTCTATCCATTCCTGACATTGGGTCCTATTCAGACATCAATTTCTAAGTTTCTAGCATCTCTGGGATCTCTGTTGCAGAACTTGACAAAGTTAGGGTCTGAGGTCAAAGTCAACCTTGACCCTGACTAGGTCAGGGTTGACCTCGACCTTGACCTCTTCCCACTAGGATTTCAAATTGTCATTTGCCGGTAATTTAGCTTCTGGGAAAGCTATTTCCCACCTCTGAGTCAGCTGTTTTGGGTTCTAAAATGGTAAATCCTTTAATGGTATTTAATCAAGGTATATTTTCTAAAGGTGAGGACCTAATTGGGATTTAATTCTTCAAGGTGGCCCATCTAGAGGAGTGTGCCCTAGATCACTATAAAAGGAGGCCTTCCTCTCTCATTTTCACATCACTCAATCATCAAGTTTTCACATCTCATCAAAGCAATCAATCTCTCAAGTTCTCAAGGTGATCAAGCAAGAATTCATTCAAGTATTCAAGTCTTCTTCTTCATCCAAGTTCTCCATTGAAGATCAAGGATTCAAGGATTCAAGCTATTGAAGGGATTTGGCTCAAGCATTCAAGATCTATCATTCAAACCCTAGATCTAGCCACCATGGTGGTGTGATCTTCCTTCAAGATCCTTTGTTCATCTTCAAGATCCATATCATTGTTTCCTCAAGGTGGATTTCAAGCATACAATCATGGAGGTTTGATCATGTTATGTTCAAGCTTTCATATCAATATATTTGATTACATTCCAAATACATTAGCATATCTATTAAATTGCATAGCTTCATTGTTAGATTCATTTCTACTACTTGCTAGCATTCTCCTATTTCAATTTCAATATTAAGGTTGATTCCAAACAGGGGTTTGACCAAGGCAAACCCCCCTAACAAACAACAAAACCATTTTTCTTGTAGGAATAGGTGTGAAATCTCAGATCTGAGAGCGAATTCAGATACCCTTTTCAGAAATCTTTCAGGATCTGCGAACAGAATCAGAATTGGACTTCAAATAAATAATGTGGTCTTTGACCTTTTAAAAGGTCAAAGTCAACCTATGTGAATTTGGAGAAAAGATTTATGGGTTTTGTCCACCTCGACATTTCCAATCCAGAATAGGTGACAGAATCTTTAGAAAGTTCATACAGAAGCTAGAATTCAGCATTTTTCAGATTTGCCCTAATTGAAGGTTAGTATTTGCACTTCAATTATTTCAGATTTCAAGCTTAATCCAAATATAGGGAAGTATATGGTTTCTCTCTCTCTTTCATATTCTTCATAGATTGATTCAATTGTGTATTAACCTCTTGGTTGATCAAATTGGATCTTTCCTTTGGGAATTTGGATTTAGGAGTGAATCTTACATTTTCCCCACACACATACACAAATAGTGGTGATTCCAAATCACTACTATTCATTTTGGTGAACCCGACTAGCTTACTCTCTTTCTTTTTGGTGTTAGATTTACATTTTGCTCTTGCATCTACATTTCCAAAATTCAAAAAAATCTATGTATTGAATAAAATCCAAAAACATATTTCTTGCATTTTTATTTATCATGAAGATTGTTAAGATGTTTTGGTGCATAATCATGTTTTTTATTACTCTTCTTCTAGCATCTATTTATAATGCATATGATTTTTATGAGGGTATTATTCATTTCATAACATTGATGACCCTTCACTTTTCTCTTGCTTATGCTTTTGTGAAGTTGACTGATACTAGTCTACCTACATTTAAAACTTTTCTTAGAGATTTATGTGGTAGCCTTATTCATCTTTTGGATTATGTGAAGAATGTGGTAGATGATACACCATCTCCTAATATTCCTAATCTTCATCCTACTCTTCATCCTAATCTTCCTATTCTGATACCTGATTCTCCATCTGTTAATCCTCACTCTTCCCGTACTTATGATGGGATTCAAGCTATAATGCAGGATGTGGATGTGCAAGATTTCTTTGATTTACCTTCTCCTCCTAATCATGATGATCTTAAAGGGAAGGGTAAAGAAACTTCTTCCAAACCTATTATCCCACCTTATACAACTTTTACTCATGAACATGATAAACAATCACCTCCTGTAGAAGCTTTGCATGATATGTACACTACTAGATATAATATGGTGAATAAACAAGGCTATAAAGGTTTAGGGTTAGGAGTTAATGAACATGGTAGTAAATTTCCCATTAATATACCACCTAAACCAAACATGTGTGGTGTTGGAACTTCTAAATCTCAAGTCAAGTTAAGAGGTGTGGATCTTCATCCTCCCCTTAACACTCATCTCTCTACATCTCTAATGGATAATCCTAACACTCGTCAAGAAAATGCTAAAATAGTATATGTGGAGTTAATGAATTCTAAGAAGGAAAGATTTAGACCTATACCTATTGATGCTTTGTACAAATTTAAATTTCCTTTCCACTATCATAATACTCATTTGCTTGCCGATTGTAACAACTTCAAATTATATGTTAGGGATAGGGTTGCGCGTGGTATTATACCTTTTTCTTGTGTCGTCTTACAACTTCTTCATAATTTTGATATAGGGGATTCCCCTCCATTAGAACTGGAGTAAATGTTCCTATCCTCTTGTCTCATGATTGGGGGGCAAGAGGCATCATTTTATCTAGTCTTTTAGGATCCATTAGGTCTTTTTATTAAGATTTAATTGGTATTCTTTATGTTTCCTTCTTCCATAGTCTTCATGATATTTTTATCCACTCCTAGGAATTATATTTTCTTCTTAGGAAATCTTTTCTAGGACATGTTTTGTAAAAATATCCCTTGTCTTTTATCCCTTGGGGGGGCAAGGTTCTTCCTTCTTTCTCTTTTTCTAGGGGAACTTCTTTCCTTAGCTTAGTGGTATTTGTTTATATTGCAATATTATTTCATCATATTGATAGATATTTTGACTATGGATAACCTTCTTACATGAGAAGTTGTTGTCCTAGGTTGTCACTTCTTCTCTATGTTGCAAATTATGTTCTTTATAAACTCTCACCCTTGCTTTAGTGTTAGAATTGTTTCCCTCATTCCTAAGATTCCTCTTGGTCTTCTTCACAAGGGGCTTGATGATTGAATCTTTGTTCCCGCCAATTGAAAGATGATATCTTATCTAAACACACTCTTCTTTGATGGAGGTCTTGGTGATAAGATCTCTTTCATTGGGGGTCCTTTTCCATAAGTGACATATCCTTTTCACGATTATCTATACTCTTGGATTTAGGGGTCAATATCTCTCACTAAGGATATACTATACATTGTTGTAAATAGGATATCTCCTTGCTTTGTGAAGTAGGTATCCTCTTCCATCTTTGTTCCTACACTTGGGGGGAAAAGATGCCTTATTCTTCTTTTCTATCTTCCAACATTCACACATGGAGTCACAAATACGGGTTGTGATTTTGGTAGAAGTACTTTAGCCTTGGAGGCTTGGTATGATTTTCTATCTTATTCAAATCTATGCATTGTTATTTCATCCCGTATTCTCTTCTTTTCTAGGGATTCACCTCTTTCCTTGGTTAAGCAGTATCTATCTATTATGTGATATCCAATCATACATGAAAATTATGGTTTGCATTTGTGGACCTATGCCCTTTATGGAAACCTTATTTGTTTTTTGACATTGGGTTTCCATGGTCGATACATCTCTCACCTTGGAAACTGAATAGTGTGCTATCCCTCATTAAGGGTTACTTTCTTTTCACTTCTTGCATGATATCTTTTACACTCATCCCTTCCATGGCCTCATAGGAGCTGTGACCTTCTTGGCTTGGACCAGGTGTTGTCTATGGATATTGTCTTGATGCTGAAGAAGACTTTATCCTTGTTCTTTCTTTCCTTAACATGACAAAATAGTATATTTTTTTCCATATTAAGGAGGGGGGCATATGCAAGGTCTCCCTTGTACTATAGTTTTTTTTTTTATATTCTAAATCTTGGAAGGTAATGCAGATAAGTTGCTAAATCCTAAAAAGACACAGATTCATATGGTAAATCTTCCGAAGGTAATGCACATAAGTTGCTAAATCTTGAGGAGACACGTATTTTTCAAAATTTTCAATATGCTAAATCCTCTAAAGGAGATGCACATAAGTTGCTAAATCCTGAAGGGACACACATTTCCAAATTTCAAATATGCTAAATCTTGGAAGGTAATGCACATAAGTTGCTAAATCCTAAAAAGACATGCACCTATATGCTAAATCTTTCGAAGGTAATGCACATAAGTTGCTAAATCCTGAGAAGACACACATTTCATATTCATAGTGATACAAGAAGGTGGATCTATGGATATTCCAGAAGCCGTCAGAAGATGCATTACAATTGCAAGCACAATTTATGGGTGAACCTGTTGGGCTCTCCCTCTAGGGTGATTCATGGTAAGGGAGGCATCTTATCAAGCAAGGTAATCACTTTCTCTTTTCTCTCTTTTCACTTTCATGCTAGTAGGACTGGATCATGAAGCTATGTTGTGTATAGTGTTTCTCTTGTCTTTCTTATGTAATCATTTATGCTTTTATGATAGCTTTCCAAATATGATATTGGTATGAGAAATATTTCTTAGCAAGGTTTCTTATGCTAATTGATTTGGGTTGTTTAGTACTAACCCTTGTTCTTTTGTATACTCTCATGTATGTATGTTGAGTTAGAATCCTTGGTCTAGGGGCTTGTGTCTTTAGCTAAGTGTTATTTTATATCATTTTGAATCCACTGGGATCTCTTCTCTCTTCTCCTTTACCAAGAGTTTGCATCGAATCCATACTCTTGCTAAAGTGGGGGCTTAATGTATCGTCTTAAAATGGAAGCACTTCCATGTTAAGAGAATTTAGCCCTTTGATTAAGTGGTTTAGGGTCATGATTGGCATCTTTTCATTATCCTTTGTCTTCCACTTCTTCTCTGCACTTGATTTCTTCATTCTAGGTGAAATTAGGGTTAAGGTCTTAAGGAATTTCCTGATTTTCTCTCTTCCATGGCTCCATTTTCTAGGTAGGATTCAGAAATGAGACCTCCTAGTCCATCATCACATCATTCTGAGTATTTTTTGTTTATTCCTAACACTGGGTCCCATTTAGACATCAATTTCTATGTTTCTAGCATCTCTAGGATCTCTGTTGTAGAACTTGACAAAGTTAGGGTCTGAGGTCAAAGTCAACCTCAACCCTTACTAGGTCAGGGTTGACCTCGACCTTGACCTCTTCCTGCCAGGATTTCAAATTGTCATTTTTTGATAATTTAGCTTTTGGGAAAGTTATTTCCTGCCTCCAGGTCGGCTATTTTGGGTTCCAAAATGGTAAATCCTTTAATGGTATTTAATCAAGGTATATTTTCTAAAGGTGAGGACCTAATTGGTATTTAATTCTTCAAGGTTTCCCATCTAGAGGAGTGTGCCCTAGATCACTATAAAAGGAGGCCTTCCTCTCTCATTTTTACATCACTCAATCATCAAGTTTTCACATCTCATCCAAGCAATCAATCTCTCAAGTTCTCAAGGTGATCAAGCAAGAATTCATTCAAGTATTCAAGTCTTCTTCTTCATCCAAGTTCTCCATTGAAGATCAAGGATTCAAGCATTCAAGCTACTGAAGGGATTTGGCTAAAGCATTCAAGATCTATCATTCAAACCCTAGATCTAGCCACCATGGTCGTGTGATCTTCCTTCAAGATCCTTTGTTCATCTTCAAGATCCATATCATTGTTTCCTCAAGGTGGATTTCAAGCATACAATCATGGAGGTCTGATCATGTTATGTTCAAGCTTTCATATCAATATATTTGATTACATTCCAAATACATTAGCATATCTATTGAATTACATAGCTTCATTGTTTGATTCATTTCTACTACTTGCTAGCATTCTCCTATTTCAATTTCAATATTAAGGTTGATTCCAAACTGGGGTTTGACCAAGGAAAACCCCCCTAACAAACAACAAAACCATTTTTCTTGTAGGAATAGGTGTGAAATCTCAGATCTGAGAGTGAATTCAGATACCCTTTTCAGAAATCTTTCAGGATCTGCGAACAGAATCGGAATTGGACTTCAAATAAATAATGTGGTCTTTGACCTTTTAAAAGGTCAAAGTCAACCTATGTGAATTTGGAGAAAAGATTTCTGGGTTTTGTCCACCTTGACATTTCCAATCTAGAATAGGTGATAGAATCTTCAGAAAGTTCATACAGAAGCTAGAATTCAGCATTTTTAGATCTTCCCTAATTCAAGGTTAGTATTTGCACTTTAATTATTTTAGATTTCAAGCTTAATCCAACTATAGGGAAGTATAGGGTTTCTCTCTCTCTTTCATATTCTTCATAGATTGATTCAATTGTGTATTAACCTCTTGGTTGATCAAATTGGATCTCTCCTTTGGGAATTTGGATTTAGGAGTGAATCTTACATTTTCCCCACACACACACAAATAGTGGTGATTCCAAATCACAACTATTCAAGGCTAACAGAGGTCTAGATTTTGGATTTTCCATAAGGGGAAAAGAACATACTCTCCTAATCCAAATATTCTCCCAAGAACATCAAGAACATGTTCACTTACCCATGATTCTTTTGCAAGTGAAAAACCAAGTAGGTCAAGATTTCTGATTCAAACTCTAGGAGTTGAAGAGAATACTCTCCTACTACCCAATTAATCACAAGAAATGAAGCCTTCCTATTTAAGCTAGGTGCCTAGAAAATCAAACCTATGAAGGCATAACATTTATTTGTATCTTCAAGGAAACCTGCAAGAAAAATAGCTTTAGTAGTCTAAAGATATGTCTTCGAAAAGTTTCCTACAACCATAAAGCATTAGTAGTCTCAAAATAAGGCAATGTAGGATCTCTCAAATATCCCACAAAAAACTAGTTATTGCTTGAAAAACATAATGTTAAGGCCAAGTCAAAGCCAAATGAAGCACAAAATCCAAGAAACTAGACCCTAAAAAACACTCTATTTTGATGGAATAAAAAATAGTCAACACCATATTATCATACGATGAAACTCAAAGAGCCATGCGATAAAATCTAGAGTTGTTGTGTCATATGATAAAACTCAAAATTATATGCAATGAATCACCTTATTCCATATTATCATATGATAAAACTCACCACTACATGCGATGAAAATGGATGTTGTATGATAATCTGGACTATTAGGTGTGATTTTTTGCATAGTGTCTATTTTTATTGATATTGGAGCCAATGATTATATTGTACATCTTAGAGTTGCATCTATTTTAACTATTACAGTATAATTTATTTTTTAACCTTGGATAACAGAGTATGGTAATAGGGCTTAGCCAAGGGTGGAGCAATGTCTAGCTTGTAGTGAATTGGAACTTCCAAGATTCCTAAAACAAGTAAAATTGCATGTAGCCCCATTACATTCATATGATGTCATCTTGGGAATCAATTGGTTGACAGAACATAAGGGAATAGTTAATTGTAGAGATAAATCTATATATTGCCTTGATGATTCTGGGAAACCAGTAGTGATTAGGGGTGTGAAGAGGCCCATTAAGATGAGATAGATCGTAGAAATGCAACTAAAGAAGGAAAAAAAGAAGTGCATAATTTAAATGAAATTCATGTAAATGATTTAGATAGTTCGGTCCTCTATGTATTAAAAACTATCCTATTTTATAAGAATTATAGAATGTACTTCTAGAGGAATTACCTAAACTACCTTATAAAAGAGAGTTTGATTTCTCTTTTGATTTTCTTCCTAGAACTAAGCCACAAGCAAATTCTCCTTACAAAATGACCATAACTGAATTATATGAATTGAAGGTACAATTAAAGGATTTGTTAGACAAGGGATTTATCCACCCTAATGTATCACCTTAGGGAGCCTTGATGAATTTTGTGAAGAATTAGGATGGCACCTTGCAATTGTGCATTGACTATAAAATTCTTAACAAGGTTACTATGAAAAATAGGTAACCTCTACCTCAAATAGATGAACTCTTCAATCAAATTTTAAGGGAGCTACAATTTTCTCCAAAATTGATCTAAGATCAGTGTACCATTGACTTTGAATCAAGGAGGATGATATGCCAAAGACCGCATTTAGAAATCAGTATGGACATTATGAATTTATGGTGTTACCTTTTAGATGAATGAATGCACCTACTACTTTTATGAATTTGATGAAAGGTGTCTTTAGATATTGGCGAGAAATGATTTTGTATTGATATTTACTCATGATACTTTAATATATTCTAAGTCATTAGAGGATCATGATAAACATCTCAGTTTAGTTTTACATCATTTGTGAGATCATAAGTTGTATGGAAAATTGTCCAAATGTACCTTTTATCATAAGCAAGTGCACTACTTGGGTCATTTTATATCAGAAAAAGGAACTTCACCGTAGACCCTAATAAGATCAAAGAAACAATAGAATGGTCCTCTCCTAATAATTTAAAAGAGGTTCAAATTTTCATGGGACTAGCTGAATACTACAAAATATTTGTAGAGGGATTCACCAAAATTATTGCACCTGTTGGTTCCTGAAAATGTTAGGATTTTATGCTCTAAGAGCCACCAATACCTCAGATTGATTTTAAAGAATGGTTAGTTCTAAATATAAGGTAAATCTTAAGGTTATTGGACCAACTATAGGGACAAGACTACCCTCTACACTTCTAGTTCTGCAAAACCAAGGTGGGCATACCTAATCCAGCTTTACACACAACATAATACAATTCATTTTCTCAATTCTACAAAGAAGATGATGATACGAGAATACTAAATGATAACCAATCATTCATTGATCCTCCATTATCATGTAAGATATACAACAACAACCATAATGTGGTAAAAGTTCAATATGGTATTTGTTTAAAATTAAAGAATGTAACCCTACTTAACCAGACATACATCAATATAGAAAATAATTACTTTTGATCAATGCCTTATCCTCTGGGAAATATCCTAATGCACAAGAATAATACAAGAACCAACTTGTGTCAAAGATTCAAAGACATAAATCCAACCACCCAAACCCTCACTACTTATGAATATCCATTTGTAAACCCTAAGATTCTATGCCCTATCCAAAGTCTATTAATTTGATCCCAGATCAAAGCTAAGGAATAACAACATATACATAGATACTTTATTCAATGAATTAGCAAATTCAAAACTCATAAAATCAACACAATGGAGAGATAAGAATATGGATACTTATACTAAGTATGAAGAGTCATGTTTTGTATACACTTTGCTTCAAATATCTACCACTCCAATATAGCTAAAGACTTTAAAAATTTCTATTTCTATAGAAACTAATGCCTAGTTACAGTCTGTTACAATCCTAACTGAAAATAATATGCAATAACTTTCTCTTTCAATTTTCTCCGTCCCTTCTAAATGATCATGGAAATCCCTTTATAGAATAAGGATTGTACAAGCTTCAAATCATTTAGGAATATGACAAAAAGGTATCACATCAGATAAGACAAAAGACCATCAATACAAAATAACTAAATTGTTGAAAATTTATAATGATATCCTTTGATTTGATCACCAATCTCTTGAAACAATTCCAAAATATGTTTAGCTCCTACCAAGTGGTGTCTTTATATTCATCATTCCTTTGCACAAAATTTTTCTTTTTGCAATTTATTTCTTCTAAGAAACTAGGGAAGTACCACGTGTTGCAGTATTAGTGGGGATTTATTCTTTCCTTGTTTCATCTGAGGCATATTTGTCTTCCCATGATTTTAAATTTTCATCACTTGGCCAAGGAAAAGAAACAACCTCATCCTTCTTACTTTGAAAAATATCCCGGCCAATTTTAATTTGTTGAACCTCTTTTCCTAGGAACCCAAAATGTGACCTAGCATTCTCAATAGACTGAACTGTTTGGACAAAAATAATATTTCTATCCATATTCAAAATACTACTCATCCTTATTAACAACTCATCATCCATTTGTTTGATCCATTTCCTTTTGTCCCTTAACTTACCATTTTTTCTTAAAATATTGGGAAACAATTCAAAACAAGACTTAGAATATTCCCTTTTTAATACCAATACTTTCCTCTGAATATTCTCTCTCGTATTTGCAAACTTCAAAAAACCCTTGACCAACTTGTAAGTACTCTCTATTGTTGCATCAACATCCTATTCAACCTTTGACAAAGAATAAAATAATTTTAGTTTATTCTACCTCAAAATCCACTTGTCCAAAATTGGTTCCATAGTGGCCTTTTCCCCCTCAAAAGAATTCAAAATTTCAATCAACTTCTCTCCACTCATGAAGATACTACTTGTCTCAATACCCTCAATGAATTTAAAAATTGTATCTCTAAACTTCTCCTCATATTTCATGTCAATTTCTAATTGTCCTTCTCTGAATAGTTCTCTTTCACCTTTTAATCTCTTTCCCTTTACTATCAGTGCTCTTCTTTGGTCCTTTCAATAAATAATTCTTCTTGAGTGAAAGGAGGAAAAGGGGAAGGAGGGTATTCAATAATGGGTCTTGAGGAGGTAGGCTTGGCAAGAGAAGAAGCAATCTATAATTTTACAGGCATTTCAACTTGTAATTTACCTCCTAATTATCTTTTCAATTCAGCAATTATCCAGTCCTTTTCACTTACCTCTCTCTTTAATTCACCATAAGCATTAAGGAGAGTCTCCAATTTAATTTTGAGTTATTATTTTTCCTTGGCTTCCTTTTCTACCACTTTCATACTGATTTTGGCAGTCTCCAATGCTAATTCTAAGGCCTCAAATCTTGAGGTCTCACCAACCCTTTTTACTAGTAGACTGCCAAAATGATCACTCTTGACAATTTGCTTTTTGTTATTTCCTTCTTCCTTCCTTAAAGACCTCATAACCAGAGCTTGGTGATCATCACTAAAAGTGACTCCCTTGATGGCTTTCTCAGTTTCCTCTTTGGTTTTATATAATGGTTTGGTCTACTTTCTGATTGCATCTAAGACAATTGCATCAACAATGTCCCATTCTAGAAGGATAAGTACCTCTTCATTTTTTATTAGTTCTCTTCCTTTCTCTGGGGTAACTGTCTCAAACCTTTCAAGCATTTTTTTCTTGACCTCATGCTCAATAGAAGAAAGATCCCTCTCTGGATGTTCTTCATGCCTCTTCTCGCAGGTCTCCTTAAAAAGACTTATGTGAGTCCTCTAAAGGAACTGTAAAAAAGCTCTAGCCTTAACAAAGGCATCATCAACAAGGAATTCATCACGTGCCTTCTTAGTCACAAGATCTAGCTCTTTGCCTTCAAACTTTGAAATTGTCAAATCCATCTCCACTGCTTTGGGATTCTCAAACATTCCTTCTTCAATTTTCTCATAGATGAAATAAATTTCACCAAGACTCCCCATTTGTACAATTTTCTTAGCAACTACTTGTTTATCTATATGCAATGGAGATTGGGAAGGTGAATATACATTCTCACCATATTGTGCTTCCTCTTCCAATATTTGTATTTTAGGGGAGGGCTGAGATTATAGATATACCTTAATAGGCCTATTTTCTCTTGAGATGGAAAGATCCTCAACCCGTGAATGTGTTGGGACTGCCCCTGATGATGATGGGATATCTACTAACCTTTGAATCTCTTGATGTATTTCATCCCTAGGCACTACCACATTGTATCATGTCTTCCTTTGTACAACATACCTACTAGGGGGAACCATTATTGAAAATGTTGGCTTGCTCAAGACAAACATGGCCTTATCTAGCTCTAATTTTACCACCATATCCTTCTTGTAGTTCAGGGTCTACATTATGCCCTCAAAATGGATCATAAGGGCCTCAACCTTCTTTTCAAAGGGCTTAAAATCCCTCAAAGGATCATAATCCTTGACAAAATTTTGTACAAAGTCTAGGGTTTTCCTATATACTAGCCACTTCTCCTTCCCAACCTTCTTCTCTTACAGATCAAATTCATTTCTAATTATATCTTCAAGAAAGTGAAAAATATGGTCCATGGCAGAACACTTAGTCCTCTTCTTGAACATATCAGTATAGAATCCCTCAGGATCAATAGACCTTGCAACTAATGTAGCCATATGGTAAGGTTCCAAAACCTTTCTCAAGTGTGTCCATCCACCATTTTTTATCATAAACTGGTGTGGTATGGTGATGGTTGGAAAGATGGAATCCCTACGTTTCCCTATGAGTGCCATATCCTAAAAGCCTCCAATGTGTCTTAGGACCTCTGCTATGCCAACCTTGAAAGGTACTTGGTATGGAAAAATAAAAGGAGTGCCTCTAAAACATGGTATAATATGACATCTCCCAAATTATGCATTATTTTAATGTCATTTACAAACTACTTTGGCCTTAGAAAAGCTAGCAATGCCTTTGGGATCCTTGGATTTTCTAAGAACAACAAGGCCCTAAGTCTAGGTGCAAAGCATCTATCAAAAGACACAAAAATGGGCTCCCTTCTATCACATGTCTTGTTTAAGTTCCATAATTGAACTAGCATCTCCTCACCATCCAAATCCCTCCTTAAGTCCATGTCCTTTGAAAAATAATTAGAGCCCTTATAGAGGAACATATGCATTAATAAGGAATACCATCCAAAAGGTCTATCTACCTTGTACTTTTGAATACCCATTAGACCATTATGAATTAAATCAGCAAGGAAAGGAGCAAAGTCAAATGTTACTACCAGATATGGGTGCAAGATCTGAACCATCATGAACATGTAATGTATTGGAATTTATGTTTTTGAATCTTCACCAAAGATTTGACATAGAGACGAATACATACCCTTTTTGTTTAGATTAAAATAATTCAAAAAACAATTCCTAAAAATATGAGAATTAAGGGGCATGGTCATCCACGGGACTGTGTTTGGTCACCCTTAATTTCGGCCAAACCGGTTCCGTCCGAACCAGTTCTGGCCGAACCAGTTTCAACCGAACCTACCTAAGTGACATCCCACGTGGTAGCCAAATAAGAAAAAAAATGTTAGTTTCAGAAGCTCTCACTTCTGGATCTGAATTCTCTGTCAAAATTTATCTTTCTATAAAATCTAAAAAATACCATTTTGTAGAGCTCAGAGTCAAGATTATGGTCATATAATTTTTATAATGTTTTGATTTCATATAATATATTATAAGTTTAAAATACTTCAAGTAGGTATTTTAACATTTAAGAACATGCTCGTTTGAAAAAAAGAAAAAAAATAGCAAATCATGTCAAAAAAATTTAAAACTTATATTTAACACTAGAGGAGAGAGTCCTCTTCAAGAATATATAAGTTTTTTTCTTAATGGTGTATATTTGATAGGGAAAATTTGGTGGGAACAAAAAACTGTTGATTTCGGGTAACACTGACTTTGGTTAGTTATAATAGACAAAATATATACCAAAATCCAAATTTCTTTTTTTAAGCACTAGCTATACATGTCATCTAAAACATATTCTAAAATAGGAGGAAAAAAAGATTATTTGCATATAGTTTTTTGGTGGGAACTAGACCCTAGATTTTCAGCATATTTCAACAATAAAAAAATGGACTTCAAAAATTAAAAAACTATGTCAATTTTTGTTCAATTTTTAAAAAAAAAATTATAGGCATAAACTTCATCCAATTTTACACATTTCATTAGTTTATCATCTCCAAATTCTAAACACAAATGCCAGTTTTATGTTGTTAAAGTTGAAAAATTTGCATGTTGTTGACCTTTTCCTTTATAAAAGTGTGACACAGGTTTGTACTTTTACCCAACATGAAGTGTTCACATTTATGAGAGAAGGAAAGAAAAAATAAAAGATGAAGTTGCATGGAGGAAGAATAACATGGTTCATGGAGGACCTATATTTTCCAAAGCTCAAGATGAAGGCCTGATTTTTTTTTACATTTGTTTGTTTGCAGGTTTCCAAGAGGACTTGAAAAAGTTTTAAAATTGAGGAGTATGGTGTAGGAGCACCAAGGTGAGGCACAAGGTCTTAGAGGAAACTAGGGCAACTAAATAGATCCTAGGTGGAAGTTGAAGACAACATGACCTTGTTGGGTCATTTGACATTGTAATAAGACCATAATGGGTCATTTAATTATGTTTTGATTATGTTTTGATCATCTTTGTAATGAGATCATATAATATAGGCCTTAATGACATTTGGGGCTAGGAGTGCAGCTTGGGGTCATTTGGGGATCCTAAGGGTGATGAAGTTGTTTAATGACCTATGTGGTCCATGATGAATGTAATATGGAAAATAAAGCCATTATAAAGGATGTAAATGCACAAGAAGTGCCAAATATGTAAATTTCCTAAAATTGGAAAATGAGGCCTATAGAGGATCATATGGGGTTTTAGTAAGGTTTTAAGGTCTTAAATGTTAGGATGGGATCCTAAAGACTTTCTTAAACTTGATAAAAATGCAAGGGAATAGCGAGTTTTCAAGTTGACAACTATGTTGTCAACTTGACAACATATAAACTAAAACATAACAGTCAATTTACTGTTACTGTCAATTTGGGTTAGAAGTTACATTGGCTAATCGATTGGATGAAGGCTAGTTTCCTTGTGTGAGCATGAGGAATGAGTAGGAGAGGAGTGTAGGGGATTTTGGAAGTGATTTTGTGTGTTGATAAAATAATGTATTGAAGTTGAATAAATAAACTTTTTAATTCTCTACAAACTGGCACATTCTCTGTCATAAAGAATAGTCCTTGTTTTGGCATGCTTAAAACACTTCTTTCAATGAAATAGTGAATGGTAATGCATTATATTTATGCTATTATAAGTTTTTTATTCATTCTATGAAGATATCACATTGTTTTGTCAAGTTTTGAAGACAAGGAAGTCATACATTGTTTACTATTCTTGGAGTCTTGTGTGTGCAATCAACAATTAGTTTGAAGTCCCAATGAAGATCTAGGATATCCCACTATTTATGGTGAATTTTTCTTGTGGTAGGATCCAATAAATGTATTATATGTTCCATTAAATATTTATTTGTAGGGATAAGCAAGAGGATGGAGATAAAGGTCTCTGATTGAGACAACTTGCTAATTGAGGCTGCATGGTGGCTGGACCAGTCAAGGTTTGAGAGTTCCACCCAAAGGAGGTACAATTTTTATGACTTAGAGTAATGTTATAATATTTTTCTTAGATAGTGTTTGATCCATTGGTAGGATCTAGAAGTGTTTGGAGAGATCATTTGACAAAGCCCTAGGTTTGTACACCTAGGAAGGAGGGTTTTGTGATTGGGGTAGAAGAACATGGTGGTATCTCCTTTGAATGTTAAAATAAATTGATTTAGGCCATGATAAAACTCTTTTTTAGAGTTTAAAAGTTTGGGAGTGTGATCTATTAGTACTTGTTTTGTTAATGGAGGGCTAATGAGAGCTAATGGAAGGGAAACGGTGCATTATTTTGATATTTGGTCCAAAGGATCAATGTTTTCTTTTGAAGTATGTTTTGTAACTTTGAAAATGGTGTCCATATATAATCTTTTTTTTTTGTGTTTTGGGAGGCATGAGAGTTATCCTAGAAAAAATGGTTTGGCAGGGCTACTAGGGATTTAGCCCTAGCAAGCACCTGGGCAAGGATAGTTGAATGACCAAGTCGATTGGTTGAGTCATTGATGTATTTGAGGGACACTGAGATGATTTCAAAGATCTAGAGCATATGGTAGCACAAGGCATTATGTGCACTCTGATAGGGAATGGTGTGGCTTGGATCAAGGAGAATGATCCTACAGAAGAAAATAGTTTGGTGTTGTGATAACCCTATAGAAGTCCCTCTTTTATTTGTAGATTGAAAGTCCACCTATGACCTCTGTATCAAAATCCTTAAATGAAACATTTAGAAAATATGAAAATAATATAAAACATAAATACATTGTAATGTTTGAAATATGACATCATTGTGTTTCACTTTTCAAACATTACTACATAAACATAAGTATTTAGAATATGTTTATAATTTAAAACCATTAAAATAAAATAATTCTTAAAGTTAAATGTGTTGGAATTAGGAGAGATAGGTATTGAGAGGGGAGGGGTGAATCAGTGCCTTCAAAAACTTTACTTGTAAAACCTTTCAAATCTAAAACTATAAATAGTGATAACCAACCAATATAACTTGAATCTAATTGCATGAATCATTTATCCACTTAACATAACTAAATAAACAACATGAAATCCATAACAAAATCACATGACACAAGTATTTTGGTAACGCAGAAACCCTTGTAAGAAGGTAAAAACTGCGGTGGGGATGACACCCATAAATTCTTCACTACTGCAGATAAAAAGGGTTTGCCTGTTAGGGCTACAAGTTTTGATCACTTATGGTGATCTCACCCTATTACGAGTGACATGTTAGATCAACTAGATCTACCTAGTTATAGGATTTTAGCAACACTAATGAAGTGTGCACTTGGTTAAGAGATTTACATAAGACTGTTAAGTCTACTCTGTTAAGAGATTTTATCCAAAAACTCTATTACAATTGTTAGAAAGCAATAGGTATTTATCTGCTATTTGACACTCAATTGTCTATTAAAGATCTATAAGCTCTAATAAAAATATCACCTTACTTGTTATGAATCTCTACTCTAAATCTGCTCGGTATTCTACTCAAACTAAATTCTATTGTTCTCGGTTCTGCTCTGTTGATTGATAGACTTGAAGATAGGAAAATGCTTCAAGTGCTCCATGATTCATATATCAGCTCACACCAAAAATGATGCGAATGCATAAATATATAGTGTTCTATTTTTATCACTTTAACAAAATTAGGTTACACACTATAATCATAACCCTAAGATCTACGGTGTACAAAAATAACCTAGATCATCTATTACAAAAGATATACATTGTATTTAATGAATATAATTACATTAAATGCTCCTCGATCTTGGTAAAATGTTTTACAAACTGTTGTAACTATTTGCATAGAAGAATGTGCCATTCCTGATTACTATGCCATTTCCTATGATCCTCAGTAAACACTATGTAAAATAATCAATGTATATTGCGATGCTCGGTGTTTACTATCTGTCGATGTTGGTGTTTGCTGGTACTCGGTAAACTGTCTACTACTCGGTGTATAGGCTTTACTGACTAGTCTTTTCTACTTTATGTTACCGATTAGCTCATTGTAAGTAACCAACCGATATCTTTACACACCTTTGGTACTAATGACAACGTTAGAAGGCTCAATAGAGATAACAATCTCCCCCTTTGGCATTAGTATCAAAACTTTGAATATATAAAGACAAAATCTCTATGTGACTTATATCTCTGTATAACTCCGCCATATACATATACACATCAAAAAAATTCTAAGTACTAAGTACTCCCCCTCAGTGCATACTCCTAGTAATATAGTATACATAGAATCCATGTACATAATAACATCTGATACATTGTTTTCCCCCTTTTTGATAGTAATGCCAAATATAAAATTGAGATAGTATACTCACAGCTTGTCAAAAATTGACTGATGGGTTTTCTTCAATGACTCCAAGAGGTTGTCCCATTCCTCTTTCAAGTTGGTGAGAGAGATGTGCTCAAGACCAACTTGTGCATGCATTTCAAAGATGTTTTCTAACACTAAAATTTTTGGTGTTGCAACTAATAGCTTGGCTTTGACAATATGTGCTTCAAAAAATTTCAGGTATAGAATGAGTTCAATTTGCAACTCAATAACCTGATCTGTGAGGTGTGCTTCTTGTTTCTTCAAATCTTCTATCAACCACTAGAGTTCCTGAACTTAGTGAATATGCTTTAGGAAAGCATGTGGCTCGATGATAGCTGCATTGGTACTCAACTATATTTTTGCTTCCAAACCTTTAATCTTTTCACCGACTTCAATAGTGAAGGTGTCTAGAGTACAAAGCTTCAATAAGTATTGACAAATTATCTGGGTGATGGATTTTGTGTCAGTAATAACCTCAGATAATTTGACCTTAATTAATGCCACTTCTTGGCTGATTTTCTCAGCTAATTTGTGATGTATTTTGAATTCTAGCCTTTCTTCAATTCTTTTATCTGCATCGGTGTCTGGGGCATTGATCTTCTCGGCAACTGTAGCAAGTTGATCTATAATAGGTGTATCGTCATCAATATGTATCTCAGGTACTACCTGTTGGAGGATATCCCACACATCATTTAGTACTTCTTTACATTTGTACTCTTGCTTTAGCTTCTCTTGCGCTACCTTCCTTGAACATAACTCCCCATATTTACTCAATTCCTCGGGGCTTAGGGTCATTGGGTCACACTCAGGTAAAATGATCACTTCATCTAGGGTGATCGGCCCTTTTCCTTTCTTCTTCTTCTTCTATGCTAGGGGTGATTTCTTCTTAATGATAGCAATGGATCTATCTCTAGTCTTTAGAGTGTCCTTCCTTGTTAGCACTTGTTCTTCCTTCTTCTACTCTTCAGTAGTGGTGGTCTCGGTTGTTGTAGTAGGGGTCTCAGTTGTGATGTTCTGTGGAATCACCTCAGTTGCCTTTGACTCTTGTGTGTCTTTTGTTGCATCTATTTCCTTTGGTTTGGTGGAAGGTGCCTCTGTATGTGTAGGCTCATCTATCTCTACAGGTTTCTCTTTGTTTTGATCCCCTGTGGTATCTTTGTTTTGCTCAAGATTTGAGCCATCGGGTTGTACTTGGGAAAGAATTTCTACTACTTTGGCAAGTATAGGAAGTTCACTCGGTAGTGATGTAAATACACTATCAGTGTCTAGTGCTCCATCTTTGTTTGGTGCAATATTCACATCTTCATCATCTTGGTCATCAGGATCACCATGTGTGATGTCTACAATGAGTACATCATCATCGATTTTCTTCTCTAGTTGGATTTCAACTTTATCCAGTGCATCCTATGAAACACTTATGTCTACCTTGTCCTCGGTGATATTGATTTCCTTAGTAATTGATATACCGGTACTCTTTGACTTCTTTGCTGGTCCTTCATCAATGTAAATACCTTTACCTTTAGAATTTTGTCTCTTCTTAAACAGGTTCAAAAATGCTTGTTGCTCAGCTTTTTCTTCTACTTTCAAAATTGATGTCCATATAGAATCAGTAGTGATATCCATATCTACTACATTGTCATCCATGATCATTAAGGCCCTATTCTTGATCATAAAGTTTTCTTGGTACTTGGTCAAGTATTCACTAACTTGTCCAAAGCTTAAGTATGCAGCTGCCTGAACTAGAGAGCATTCTCTCTTTCTCTTCTTGGTGTCTAATGCAACAACCCATTTCCCAATAATTATATCATCCAATTTCTTTGGTAATGCACAGGAAAACTCCATTGGAACTTTCTTAAATTTTATCACCATTTGGATGACAACCTCTTCAATTTTAGTTTGTTCTTCTTTTGACATTTTGTCAAATCTGTCTAGCAAGGGATCAGCGAGGTCTCCATGTTCAATTATGTCCTCAATGATTTCATCTATTGTTTTGGCCTTGTTACTAACCACTTTATATTGATTTACATCATCCTCTATCTCTCTATCCTCTAGATCTTCCTTATTTCTTATGTATTTCTTCCTTTTCTTTGGTGCCTCAGCTACAACCTTGTTCTTTCTCTTAATGTATTTCTTTGTCGGTGTAGCAGCTCTTCTTTTTGTTACTTTTACTGCTTCTTCTTTCTCAGTAGGTGGTGCTGCAGTTGATGAATGTGTCTTCATACGTTCATGTATAGGTGACTGCATCTTTGTAGGAATTTCAAGTGGAGGAACTTGTGTAGGATCTACTTCTTTGTCGGATTCGGTCTCCTCACTATTATATGGTTTGTTGGCTAACTGTAGCTGACCTTCAGTTGCCTGTTCAACTGGTATCCCTTCAAATGTTTTAGACTTATCTCCATATTTAGTAGTGAGATCTTTCTTCATCTTCTTTACCTTTCTAGTTATTTTACCAATCTCAATATTTGTAGATATTCTAGATTTGGCTTCTTCATATAATTTGAACCTAGTGGCTATGGGATCCTTCGATACTACAAGCAGTGCATTAATAGATTTCAATGCAAAATCATGGTTTATTTCATATCCCATTGGTGCCAACCATTTTATCCTAGGCTCAACTACTTTTATCAAGGTGTAATCAGTGTTGACCATAAAACATATGTCATCTTCAAATTTTTGAACTAATTCCCTTAGAATTCTGCTTCTCTTTTGTATTTTAGATTGAAATTCAGTGAGGTAAGCATTAAACTCTACATTCAACTTGTCTCCTAACTTGTTCATCATTTCACCAATCTATTTTGTTATCGGTACATCCGGTATCCAATTTACTTTACCAATGCCAGGCACATACTTTTGTAAATAGAAGAATATGCATGCAAGTAGAGATCTGTACTTACATGTGTTAGATTTATTTTTCCTTATGGTCTTCATATTCTCTTGAAGTTGATGAAATAGTAGCTTGGAAAGATCAACTTGGTGACCTTTTACTACAATTTTGTGTGCCATGTCTACTACGTTGCAGGGTATGCTGTTGAGACTGCTTGATTGAAATAGCTTATACCCGATCACATGTGCTGCAAATTTTATTGCTGGGTCCTTGATTGTAGAAATCTTCAATGCTTGACTATCCCATTGTGCTCCAGTGTATTTCTCAACATCCGGTCATGAACAACTTTAGAAAGCCTTAGCTTTGTCAGTTGTAGGGAGCCCAGTAACCCTACTGATTACTTTCTTGGTGACCTCAATCGGTTTATCCAGCCAGAACTTGTCGTTGTGATATCTGCTCAAAATGATTCTAATCCAATCTGATTTGAATGATTGTGGCAAGTGTATAAAATATGATAAACTTGATTCCTCAATCTTCTGGTAGTCTGATTTCATTTTTCCATTAGGGCCACATAGTGGTTGATATGCTGCAATAGTTTCAAAGTCCCCAACTTCTCTGATTTTGTAGTGAATATAAGACCTTAAGTCTTCTGTTAGTAAAACCATTTCTGGTATGCTCAAAAATGTGCCCATTGTATCTTTCTATGCTGCGACCTTAGGATGTGGCTTAAAATTTGGTTCGACAAAATTTTCCCTAATGATTAGATTAACTTCCTCTTCAACACTTTGAGTTTTGCTTGCAGATGATGTAGATGCCATAAATTAATTCTAGGGTTTCAGCAAGCAACAGGATAGGAAGTGTTTGATCGCAAATGAACTTACTCGATATCATGAAGAGTGATGTTAATTTGATCTAGCGTAGCCTTGAATCCTTCAGAAAATCTTTTAGCTTGAACTCTACTCTTTGAATTCTCCGCTCTTCGAAATCGCATTGTAGAAATGAACTATCTTCCTGTGTATTTATAGACTCTCGATGTTCCCGCTCAAAATTTTATGTAATAAATGCTCCATCTAACTTTTGGTATGACACAACAATCAGCTCGGTGACTACTAAACCTTTCATCCACTCGGTTAACATAGGCTTTCTTCATCAGTTGATACATATGCTTAGTTAACCTTACATAGTGATTACCGATAGGTAACCAACTCTTGGTCTCTCTTTTACCAACTGTTTAACATTGTTAGCTCATGAAAACTAAACCATAGTGCATCTTTATTCATGCTAATTTGGTATAAGAACATTATGCATAAGGAACTGTATGTAAAATGTGATCTTTTGAAATATCAGTCCCATACATACCTATTTCTCTTTAAGTGGAGGTATCGATGTCACCCAATCCAGTGGATGAGGTTTCACTGATAACATTACTTGACTCGGCATTCTCATTAGATGCCTTCTTCCACATAGTGTTCCTTAACTTCATGATATCAGCAATAGTATATCCACTTTCAAATATATGGTTTTCATCTGGTGCTCAGTTTCTACAGTTTTTGCTTAAATGACCGACCTTATGGCAGTGCATACAAGCCATCCCAAAGTTTGTCCAATTTCTTGATTGTCCAATCTGACTCTTTCTATAACAATTTTCTGCAATGTGTCCATATCTACCACATACAACACAGTTAGTCCATGTATTATAATCCCAAACATAAGAGTTACCTTGTCTCTTTGGTTGATATGGTCTGTGTTGTGGTTTCACTTTAGGTGTCCAGACCTAATTCATTTTTGCCTTGCAGTCTCATGCAGTGTGTCCATGATTGTTACAAGTATAGAATATTTTCTCCATAGTAGGATTATTAGCAAAATCATTTTGCTTAGCTCTACACTCATAAGAAGGATGTCCAAACTTACCACAGTAGTAACAATATCCATTAAACTTAGGAGTGATAGGAGGTTTACCTTGTGCTTTGCTTCTACACACATTAGATGTATGTCCCAGTTTTCCATAGTGATAACATGTCAATAATTTAGGTTTCTAATTTTGACTGATGTTGACTTGTTCAGCTTGTTGTGATGTTTCTCCTTCACCGGTGTAGCCTATACTGGCTTTGGTCCCAAATCTTCTTTGATTAGTTAAGAAGTCATCAATCTTCTTGGAACTATCCTCAACAAGTTTCTTCATTTCATTTTGCTACTGTTGATTTTTTACTTCATTTCTCAGTTTCTCATTTTCTTCTCTGAGTCTTGCAACATCTTCTAGTTTTCTTGACAATTTTGCATTCACTCAGTTTACTTCTTGATTCGCATTCATCACTTGATTAGTTACTTGGAAATGTCAGTCAGTGAGTCTTTGTATCTCACTTTCTTTGGTTTGAAGTTGTTCATTCATCTGTCTTCGATCATCGATTGCTAGATTTCTTTCTTACTTGGCTTGATTTTATTTGTTCATTATTTCTATCATTCTCACCATCTGAGATTCTTGACTGATTTGTATTGCTTTCACTTGATTAGTTAAATATTGATTCTTTTTAGATAGATCAGTGATTATGCTTTTAAATCCATCAGAGATGCTTCTAGAACTATATCCAATATGCTCGAATATGTCATCAATAGGTTCTTCATGATAACCAATCTCATTCTGTAGTCTAGCTAGGTTTTTCCTTTCATCTAGTAATTTCTTCAATTCTTCCTTGGCTTGCTTATACTGCTCCACAAACATTTGCATTTGTATCTTCTGATTCTCAATAGTCTTGTCAAGCTTGTATCTCTCCATGACTTAGATCTTTACCCTTCAGTGGTTAAACTATTCAATAAGAGAATTGTAGTTTGATACCAATTGTTGGAATTAAGAGAGATAGGTACTAAGAGGGGAGGGGTGAATCAGTGCCTTCAAAAACTTTACTTGTAAAACCTTTCAGATCTAAAACTATAAATAGTGATAACCGACCAATATAAATTGAATCTAATTGCATGAATCATTTATCCACTTAACATAAGTAAATAAACAACATGAAATCCATAACACAATCACATGACACAAGTATTTTGGTAAAGCAGAAACCCTTGTAAGAAGGTAAAAACTACAGTGGGGATGACACCCACAAATTCTTCACTACTGCAGATAGAAAAGGTTTGCCTATTAGGGCTACAAGTTTTGATCACTTCTGGTGATCTCACCATATTAGGTGTGACAAGTTAGATCAGCTAGATCTACCTAGTTATAGGATTTTAGCAACACTAATGAAGTGTGCACTCGATTAAGAGATTTACATAAGACTGTTAAGTCTACTCTGTTAAGAGATTTTATCCAAAAACTCTATTACAATTGTCAAAAAGCAATAGGTATTTATCTTCTATTTGACACTCAATTATCTGTTACAGATCTATAAGCTCTGATAAAAATATCACCTTACTTGTGATGAATCTCTACTCTGAATATACTCAGTAGCCTCTGCTAATTCTGCTCAAACTGAATTCTATTGTTCTCAGTTCTACTCTTTTGACTGATAGACTTGAAGATAGGCAAATGCTTCAAGTGCTCCATGATTCATATATTAGCTCACACCAAAAATGATGTGAACGCATAAATATATAGTGTTTTGTTTTTGCCACTTTAACACAATTAGGTTACACACTATAATCATAACCCTAAGATCTACGGTGTACAAAAATAACCTAGATCATCTATTACAAAAGATATACATTGTATTTAATGAATATCATTAGATTAAATGCTCCTTGATCTTAGTAAAAAAAAATTACAAACCGTTGTAACCATTTGCATATCAGAATGTGTCATTCCTGATTACTTTGTCATTTCCTGTGATCCTCGATAAACACTGTGTAAGCTAATCGGTGTATACTGCGATGCTCTGTGTTTACTATCTATCAATGTCAGTGTCTGCTGGTACTCGTAAACTGTCTGCTGCTTAGTGTATAGGCTTTACTGACTAGTCTGTTCTGCTTTATGTTACCGATTAGCTCATTGTAAGTAACCGACCGATATCTTTACACACCTTTGGTACTAATGACAACCTTAGAAGGCTCAATAGAGATAACAAAATGTTACCAATAATTCAAATATTTAAACAATTAAGAAATCTAATGTATGCTTAATCTAATTTTAAAGAACTATTAAGATTAATAAAATATAAATTTCATTAACATGGTTGCATTGCCATCCACAATAATGATAAAATTAATTTATACTAATGATATAAAAAATGTAAACTATCAAAATATTAATGCAAAAGAAAATATTTTTTTAAAAATGTAACATTAGAAAATAAATAAATTAAACTAATGTATGCTTAATCTAATTTTTGAAAAAACTATTAAGATTAATTGAGCAGAAATTTCCTTAACATGGTAGCATATCCATCCACATTGTAATGTTTGAAATATGGTGGCATTGTCTTCCACATTTCAACCATTAGTACATAAACATAAATATTTGGAATATATTTTTAATTGAAAAATATTAAAATAAAATATATTCTTAATGTTAAATGTTACCAATAATTCAAATATTTAAACAATTAAGAAATCTAATCTATGTTTAATCTAATTTTAAAAAACTATTAAGATTAATAGAATTAAAATTGCATTTACATGGCGGCATTTCCATCCACATTAGTGATATAATTAATTTATGCTAACGATGTAAAAAATGTAAACTATTAAAATATTAATGCAAAAGAAAACATTTCAAAAAAATTGTAACATTGATGAAAAAAAATTAAACTAATGTATGCCTAATCTAATTTAAAATAACTATTAAGATTAATTGAATACAAATTTCATTACCATGGCAGCTTTTCTATCCATATTGTAATGTTTGAAATATGGTGGTATTGTTAATGTAAAATGTTAACAATATTTCTAATTTTTTTAGTTTGTTAAATGAAACATTTAAGAAACTAAACAAATTAAAGTAATGTAAAATTGAAAACTATTTGAGAGTTATTTGTAATGCAAAACTAAATATGAAATAAAACTTATTTAAAATGCAAATCTAAATCTAAAATATAAAGTATTTAAAATGTAAATCTGAATCAAACATACAAATCTGAATCAAACATACAAATCTAAATGAAACATACAAATGTAAATCAAATATGCAAATGTAATTCAAATGTGCAAATCAAAATGAAACATGAAAATATAAATAAAACTATTTTAAATGTAAATTTAAATAAAACATACTAATCAATTGAAACTAAATCTATAGAAAACTAAACTATAAAATAACAATCTCACTTGCAAAAAACTTGCTCCAATATTCAATCTACTCTTAGCTCCTCCAAAACTCTCCACATCTTCATACTCTACAAAACAATAAATGAAACAAACAACAAATGAAATGAAACATCTTTATAATCTAAGAATGTCTTTTCATATTCCCCAAAAGGTGCCTTTTATAATACATTTACCTCTCCAAATTCTAAATTTAAATTTAATTTTTTAATTTATTCTTCATCCATGTGGCACCCCTACTTTTTAGGATTTTATTATTTTGGGCCCCTTTATTTTGGCCTTGCCATTTGTCATCCTATTATTTTGGCCAACTATTATTTCACCCTAATATTAATAGTTTTGTAACTTATTTATTTAATCTAATAGTTTTTATTGACAAGGAATCTTTTTTGGCATATTCATGTGCTTGTATTGTCATTTGTTCTCTCATTGTATAGCTACACCTCTGGGCGTAAAAATATATTAAATTAAAAAAAATTATACAATAAAATTGATTTATATTTCAATAAAAATATTCTAAAAAAACTATCCAACAAAATTGATTTAGATTTCAATAAAAATATTTCAAAAGGAAGGTACAAAATTGAAAATTTTATTTATACTTTTTAACTAATATAAATCTGCAATGAAAAGTCAACACCTGTATTTGATGCTCTGAATTTAAATGTGGATCATGATGAGACGTTTATGTCAATAAAATCCTAAACAATGTCAAAATTCAAGAGGTACATCATGAAAAATGGAATACTAAAAAATAACAAAAATTAGACTAAACTATTTTCTTTAAAATTGACGTTGAATAATCAACACCAACCATTTTAAAGTTGAGAGATACTTTAAAACTCCCTTATTACATTGAGAGGGGTACCTATACAATGGGAGCACAAATGAAAATACCAACATGAGAATATGCCAAAAAAGATTCTTTGTCAATAAAATCTATTAGATTAAATAAATAAGTTACAAAACTATTAATAGATGGGCGAAATAATAGCTAGACGAAATGATACATGGCCAAAATAATTGGAAGACAAATGGCAAGGCCGAAATAAGAGGACCTGAAAAAATAGGGGTGCCACATGGATGAAGAATAAATTAAAAAATTAGAATTTGGAGAGGCAAATGAATTAGAAAATGCACCTTTTGGGGAATATGAAGAGAAGCTCTCAGATTATAAAAGAGTGTCTCCTCATTTCATTTATTTTTTGTTTCATTTATTTTTTTGTAGAGTACGAAGAGGTGGAGAGTTTAGAAGGACCTAAGAGTAGATTGAATTTTCGAGCAAATTTTTTGCAAGTGAGATTATTGTTTTGTATTATAGTTTTATATTTTAGTTTTTCATAGATTTAGTTTCAATTGATTAGTATATTTTATTTAGATATGCATTCAAAATAGTTTGATTTACATTTGCATGTTTCATTTTGATTTGTACGTTTGATTTACATTTGCACATTTCATTTACATTTGCATATTTGATTTAGATTTGCATGTTTGATTTAGATTTGTATGTTCGATTTAAATTTGCATTTTAAATAGTTTACATTTTAGATTTAGAGTTGCATTTAAAATAGTTTTAAGTTTAGATTTAGATTTATATTTTAAGTAAGTTCTATTTTATATTTAGTTTTGCATTTCAAATAGCTCTCAAATAGTTTTCAGTTTTACATTACTTTAATTTTTTTAGTTCCTTAAATGTTTCATTTAACAAACTAAAAAAAAAAAATTATTATTAATATTTTACATTAACTATATATTTTATTTTAATATTTTTAAAATTAAAAATATATTTCAAATGTTAATGTTTATGTAGTAATGTTTGAAATTTGAAAGACAATGCCGTCATATTTCAAATACTACAATGTGGATGGCAATGCCACCATGTTAATAAATTTTTTATTCAATTAATCTTAATAGTTTTTTAAATTAGATTAAGCATACATTAGTTTAATTTATGGGTGGCTGTAAGAACTTGAGTCCCACTTTTGGGCAAAAAGTGGGTGTTTTCCCTAATTTTAAAGTTTTTTGTCAATTGATGTCAAAATTTCAAGTACTTAAAGATTGAATCTCTAAAAACTTGAGTAATATAAAATTTAGTGATTAGAGTTTACTATTCAAATATGTAATTTATTTCAATACCCACATGGTATAAATTAAATTCTAGTAGGCATCTTTAAAAACCACTTTTTCAAAATACTTGTTTCAGGACAACACCACACGTGTACGACCACCCTTTTTTGAAGTAAATAAATGAAATTTTGTGAATCCTTCTAGGCAAAGGTACCTAAAACACTGAAGATTAACGATAATATTTAATTTTTTTTATTGAATATTTTGGTTTTTATTGATTTTTAATGGACTATAAAGTACATTTTCGAAGCCTCTGGTGTACGACCACCATACTTCGATGATAACTTTAATTTTTTCAATTTTTTTTATCTTAAAGTAAATTATATGTAGATTGATGTTATATAACTCATTTTTTTTTAAATGTAAAATCAAAAAAGTTATTAAAATGTTAGTTAGCCTTAGTATTTAGAGTTTAGATACAACATTATCTTGATAAATATTGTAAAAATACTAAAATTTATCATATCACTCTGAAATTTATATTTTTAGAATCTGTATGATAAGAACTAAAATGAGTTTTCATTTCGTCAAAAAATTCATTCGAGAAGGTGTCCAAAAAATTATGACAAGGCAAAACATTTATATTCCAATGCCTTAGCCATATTTTTGCAGGCCCAAGCATAGGCTTGTTCCCACCAAGCCTATCTTGAACCAAAAACTAAGGCAACAAGTATGGATCCCCCTCATAGTTTTACAAAATGAGCACTCATTTTTTAAAATTTAAAAAATGGATGCCTATTTTTTGAAATTCAAAAAATGAGTGCCCGTTTCTATTTGCATCATTGAATATGAAATGGGCACCTGATTTAGAAATAGGCACCTGTTTCATTTAAATAATGGGTGGCTATTTTCTAGAGAGTCATTGTAGCCAAAAAAATGGTTGTGGACATGATCTCAATTATTGATGAGTATTTGTAAGAATTTGCCTAAGGAAAAAAATAATTTCCAAGATCTAGAAGCTCAAAAGATATCACAAGAGAGACAAATATGATATGATCAAATGATCAAATAATAATGAATAATAGATTGATTTATTGATTACATACAATGTAGAAATATCTCAATATATAGGCAATGTGATAAGATTACATGATAAGGAGATGATAAGCTATCAACCATACTAGGTGGAATCACATGTCCACCAAAGGAGGATCATCCTCCATTGTACATCAAAGTATGTGGAACATGTGCAATAATGAGAGGATGATAATGTGATAAGAGCACTAAAGGTGGCTCTCACACACAAAGAGGTATGTGATGCAGGAGCATCTCGGGTCCTTGGCAATCCTGTATCACCAAAAACATGTTTGAAGTTTTTTGTGTTGCTCGGTTCCTTCTTTGACCGAGTTGGTTCGGTGTTGCTCAGTTTCTTTTATTTACCAGTGTTGGTTGGTTATTTCTCTGGCGCTCGGTGCATTTCCCTGGCGCTCAGTGATGCTTGTCTGGGACTCGGTTATCCTTTCTTACCGAGTTGTCTATTTTGGATTTCTATTGAGGCTGACTTGTGTAATTAATTTTGGTCACAGATTTAATGATGGTATCTATCATTGAGAAGTGTGTGGACCTAGATCTAGTTGTTTCTTCCATTGATGGTGGATTTGAAGGCTGACTTGGTTTAATAGCCTCTTGTATAAATGTAGTTGTTTTGTTAGAGTTTAAGGGGTGAGTTTTGGGAGGAGGTTTAGCAAGAAGCTAGAAGATTAGAGATAATTGGCAGATCCTTGCATGTTGGAGGACTTCTGTACTTAATTGTAATAACTAGCCTAAACTAGGAAGGCCTTACAGCCTGACATGTATGAATCAATTGAAGATAATATATAAAAGATATATGTATTCTCTCTCTCACTTGTTGTGTTGTTGCTTCGGCATGTGATCTCTACAAGGTGGATCTTGTTAGGGTGTGCCTTTGGCCCCTCTCCCCATCCTCCCTTGCATCAAGTGGTATTAGAGTGAGGTGAGATCTGGATCTAGGTTTTTGAATCTGGGTTTGAGAGTTCCTTCTTGTCAAACTCTAGTTGAATTGTTGTGGCTAGCAGATTGCGATCTGACCTGCAATTGCAGAGGGTTTCAAGATGGTTCATGGGAGGCAAGATGTGGATCCAGGATTGGAAGACATGTTGAGACAACTTGCTGCTATATTAGAAGATGTTGAAATAGCCTAGAGAAGAGGAATACATCTTGAAGATGTTAGTGATGATGAAATTGAGGAAGAACAAGGTGATGTAGAACTTGCACCAGCAATGGATCAAGGTGAGGAAATATTGTTGAAGGCTTTGACAAATTTGAAGTCTACACCACACTTTAATCCTCCTGAGTATAATGGAAAATTGGATTCTGATGAATTGGTGGATTGAATCACCAATATGGAAAAGTACTTTGAGTATGAAAATGTACCTGAGGAAAAGAAGGTGAAAATTGCAAGCACAAAGTTGAAGAGTCATGCATCCTTGTGGTGGGAACATCTGCAGTTAGACATAAAAAGGAAAGGCAAAGACAATATCAAGGTATGGATTAAGATGGTGAATAAATTGAAAGGAAAGTTCTTACCTTGTGATTATCATATTAACCTAGTTAGGCGAATACAAATTTTGAGGCAGAAAGATAGCTCAGTAAAAGAATATACTGAGGAATTCTATAGACTAGATATCAAATCTAGACATGATGAAGATTATGTGGAAAGAATTGATAGATACCTGAATGGTTTGAGAGTTTCCATCCAAGAGGAAATTAGTTTGGTCAAATTGAAGAACATTAAAGAGGCTTATCAATTTTCATTGAAAGTTGAGGAGAAATTGAACAAGAAACATGAGAAAAGACAAAGAGGTAGAGGTGGTATATTCCCTAGAGGAAGAGGTAGATCTTATGGTGAAAATAGTAGATTTGAACCTAAAAAGACAAATCTGGATAAAGGAAAGACTGAGTGGAAAGGTGAAAGTCCATCTAGAGGTAGAGGCAGTAACTAGCGAGTTGGTTATAATAGAGGTGGTTTTCGATGAACTTGTTACAATTATGGAGAAGAAGGACATAGATCATTTGAGTGTACACATGTAAGTAAGAAGGTCGGTAACAGTAGAAATGCCTTGGTGCAAGAAGAGTCACCGAATGAACCTGAGAAGGAAAATAACTTGATGGTAAGGAGAGCACTTTAGAGTGAAGGTAAAAAGGAAGATCCAATAAGGAAAAGTTTGTTCAAGAATAGATGTAGAGTTTCTAATGAAGTTTGGAAGGTAATCATTGACAGTGGTATCTCGGAGAATCTGGCATCTGAGGAAATGGTCACAAAGTTGCAGTTGAAAAGGTTGGAACATCATAAGCCCTATCAGATTTCATGGATCAAAGATGACCATACACTCTTGGTAAGTGAACAATGTTATGTGAATTTGAAAATTGGAAAGTACTATGATAAGGTGTTATGTGATATCATGCCTATGGATTGTTGTCATGTTTTGTTGGGTAGACCTTGGCAATATGATAGACACGCTATATATGATGGGAGATTGCATAAATATACTATTTGGGCTAATGGAAGAAGACAAATCTTGTTACCTTTTATTGAAGAATCTGTTAGTAATGTTTTCACATCTGTGATATTTTTCTTGATGGAAGGAAGAAAGTTTGTTAAGGATTTGAATAAAAATGATGTATGTTTTGTTGTGATTCCTAACAAATCGAGTAAGAAAATAGAGGATAGTGTCCCTGAGGAGATTGATAAGTTACTCACCGAGTACAATGAAATTATTTTTGATAATGTACTTGATGGTTTGCCATCGAAGATAAACATTAATCATTGCATGGATCTAATCCCTGGAGCTATTTTATCAAATAAGGCACCACATTGGTTGACACCTACTGAGAATCAGGAATTGAACCGACAGATTCAAGAGTTGTTGTAGAAAGGTTTTATCAGAGAAAGTTTGAGTCCTTGTGTAGTACCTATTGTATTGGCACTTAAGAAGAATGGAGAATGGCGAATGTGTACCGAATCTAGAGCAATCAACAAGATAACAATAAAATATAGGTTTCGTATAATGAGAATGGATGATATAATGGACAGTTTGACTGGAGCAAAGTATTTTACTAAAATTGATTTGAAAAGTGGGTATGATCAAATCAGAATCAGAGAAGGTGATGAGTGGAAGACTTCTTTCAAGACAAAAGAAAGTTTGTATGAGTGGTTGGTTATGCCTTTTGGTTTAACTAATGCACCGAGTAATTTTATGAGGTTGATGAATGAAGTTTTGAAGAAATTCTTGGGTAAGTTTGTGATTGTGTACCTTGATGATACTTTGATATTCAGTAAGACCAGAGAAGAACATTTGTTGCATGTTAAACAAGTATTGCAGAGATTGAAAGAAGAAAAGTTGTTGATTAACCTAAAAAAGTGTTCCTTCGTGAAAGATGAGATTGTGTATTTGGGATTTTTTATTTTAGCTGATGGTTTGAAGATGGATCCTAAAAAGGTTGAAGCTATTTTGAATTGGTCTACACTTGAGAATGCTAGTGAGGTAAGATCATTTCATGGTTTGGCAAGTTTTTACCGAAAGTTCATTAGGAATTTCAGTTCAATTTGTAAAGCTATGACTGAGACTATGAGAGGAGATAAAAGAGAATCCAAGTGGACACATGGAGCTGATAAAAGTTTTGAGACCATGAAGTAGAAGGTTGTTGAATTGCCTATTTTTGCATTACCTGATTTCAATAAGGTATTTCAAGTGGAATGTGATGCAAGTGGTAGTGTGATTGGAGCTGTGTTGAGTCAAGAAGGTAAACCTATTGCTTTCTTTAGTGAAAATTTGAATGATGGGAAAAGGAAATACTTTGTGTATGATCAAGAATTCTATGCTATTATTCAAGCACTAAAGAAATAGAGACATTATTTGATACCGAGTGAATTTGTGTTGTACACCGATCATAAGGCTTTACAGTATTTGGGTAGTCAGAATAAGTTGAATCAGAGACTTATGAAATGGGTTGAGTATTTGTAGAGTTATACATTTGTGATAAAACATAAAAGTGGAGTCACTAACTGAGTTGTTGATGCATTAAGTAGAAGAAGATCTTTGATGACCGAGATAAAAATAGAAGTTCTTGGCTTTGATGAGATGAGAGATTCTTATGAATTTGATACTAATTTTTTTGAGCCATGGAGAAAGTGCATAGCACCTATTCAAGATCAACTGAGTACTAAATGAGAATAATATTTCATTCAAGAAGGTATGTTGTTTAAAGGTATTCAGTTGTGTATATTGAGAGGACCAATGAGAACTAATTTGATAAAAGAGAAATATAGTAGTGGTTTGGATAGATATTTTGGTGTTGATAAGACATTGAATTTTCTTAAGGAGAAATATTTTTGGCTGCAGTTGTATAAAGATGTTCATAAATTTGTGAAAAGTTGTGGAATTTGTCAAGTTCCAAAAGGAGTAAGTCAGAATACTAGATTGTATACACTGATTTCTATTCCTGAGAAACTTTGGATTGACATGAGTATGGATTTTGTTCTTGTCTTACCGTAGACAGTAAGAGGTAATGATTCTATATTTGTTGTGGATAAATTTTCTAAAATGACACATTTTATACCTTGTAGAAAGACATCAGATGCAGTACATATAGAAGATCTTTTCTTTAAGGAAATTGTTAGATTGCATCGATTACTGAGGAGTATTATCTCTAACCGAGACAGTAAATTTATTGGATACTTTTGGAGGACCCTTTGGAGAAAGTTTGGCATCGAGTTGAAATATAGTTCTACATTTCACCCACAAACTAGTGGACAAATAGAAGTTATGAATAGAAGTTTGGGAAATATTTTGAGATGTTTAGTTGGAGACACACCGAGTAATTGGGATTCTTTGTTGGCACAAGAAGATTTTTCATACAATAATTCAGTGAATAGGAGTACTGGAAAGACACCTTTTGAGATTGTAAATGGCATACAACCGAGAGGTATATCAGATTTGAGGGATATTGCTGATGAAAGAAAGAGAAGTGTTGAAGGAGTAAAGTTTGTTGAGTACATGAAGAATTGCATGAAGATGTGAAATATAAGTTGGAGAAAATTAATCATAAATACAAAGACAAAGCTGCTAGATCAAGAAGACATAAGAATTTTGTAGTCAGTGATTAAGTAATGGTTCATTTGAAGAAAGACAGATTTCCTATTGGAACATATGGGAAGCTGAAAAATGAAGAAGTTTGGACCTTGTAATATTTTGAAGAGATTTGATAGTGGAAATGCTTATGAGATTGAGTTACCTGATGATATAGATATATCACCTATTTTCAACATTTCTAATTTGTATGAGTCTTATAAGTCAGATGAAGAAATGACAATATCGATGGATTATCCTAAGAAATAGAAATAGAAAGTTGAGAAAATTTTGGAGAAAAGAAATACCAGAAGTACAAGAGGAAAATAGTATATGAAATATCTAGTAAAGTGGAAGAATAGAATGATTGAAGATAGTACATGGATTCCACAATCTGAGTTGGATACAGCTTGGATCGTACATGTTTCATGATTTGAAGAATCATTTTAAATAACTCCAGGTGTCTGATGCAGGAGCATCTTGGGTCCTTGGCAATCCCATGTCACCAAAAACATGTTTGATGTTTTATGTGTTTCTTAGTTCCTTATTTGACCAAGTTGGTTCGATGTTGCTCAGTTTCCTATGTTTACCGGTGTTGGTCGGTTATCTCTTTGGCACTTGGTGAATTTCCCTAGTGTTCGGTGTTGCTTGTTTGGTACTTGGTTATCCTTACTTACCGAGTTGTCTATTTTGGATTTCTATTGAGGCTGACTTGTGTAATTAATTTTGGTTATAGATTTAATGATGGTATCTATCATTGGGAAGTGTGTGGACCTAGATATGGTTGTTCCTTCTGTTGATGGTGGATATGAAGGCTGACTTGGTTCGGTAGCCTCTTGTATAAATGTAGTTGTTTTGTTAGAGTTTAAGGGGTGAGCTTTGGGAGGAAGTTTAGCAAGAAGCTAGAAGATTAGACATTATTGGAAAATCCTCACATGTTGGAAGACTTCTATACTTAATTGTAATATCTGGGCTAAACTGGGAATGCCTTACAACCTGGCATGTATGAATCAATTGAAGATAATATATGAAAGACATATGCATTCTCTCTCTCACTTGTTATGTTGTTGCTTCCGCGTGTGATCTCTGCAAGGTGGATCTAGTTAGGGTGTGCCTTTGGCCCCTCTCCCCATCCTCCCTTGCATTAGTATGTGATGACAACTATCATATCTAAAGTGGAAATTCTCCTAACCAGGTGCTAAAATGAAATCCAAATTCCTAGGTGTCACAATGACAAGTAATATACAAATGCATTATCCTAAGTAAACTAAAGTAAAGTGTAATTAGCAATATTTAATTACACCAACACCCCCCCTTAAGTGAAACTTAGGGGAATGCACTTAAAATCTCACAATGCAAGATGGGTCCCAGCTACTAGGCCATGTTAGGTACCCATGTACAATATGCAAGAGTAAAAGATAATGCAATCTCTCATAAAGCGGAGAAAGAGGGAAAACCTCATGGGAAAAATCCTCCCCCAAAAAGAGAGATGAATACAATAATATAATATGAGAGAGAATACCTCATGTGAGGAAAATATCCCCCCATAAGATAGAAGAAGTGAAAGAGAGGCCAAGTAGCCCCCCCTCAATGTAGAATGAACACCAATGGTAGATGCTCCAAGCTTGATGTAGAAACTTCTCCATGAGTGTAGAACAACATTTTTCACCTTAGGAAGAAAAAAGACCAAAGGTGAATATATGAATCCTCCTCCCCAATCTATATGAAGAAACCAAAAAATGTATGGAATCTCTGAAACTTGCTCAAGTATCCCCATGTCAATGCTAAAAGGTGCCTCCTCCAAATCATGTGTACTAAGCCACTCTACTGAAAAAGACAAATCAAGATCAACTGAGGATGAATGTATAACATGTACCAAAGACCCAAGTGTCTCCTCTAAAGATAAAGTGACCTCCTCCAACTACTATATCAAAGTATCCACAATCATGTCACCCTTGAAAGAATGATCAAGTAGAGAATGAAGATGAAGGTCAACATTCTCCCTCGCAACAACTGAAGAAGGATCATCTTCACCAAAGAGAAGATGAATATCATCAAGGAAGTCTCCCAAATCTAAAATGTAGGACTCCACAAAAAAACCTGCAATGTTTGTCAAAAACTCATCACATGGAACCAAGTCTAGAAGATAATGAATATCCTATTGTACTGAATCACTTGAACCCATGGTTGTGTGAATGAAAGCATCATTAGGAGCAAGATTAGAAGTAGTCTCAATAGGAGGAGATGAAATGGAAGGCTCAAGAACTTGATCATGATTGAGAATACCCAAGTTCAAGTAGCCAAAAATCTCCTCAAAATCTGAATCATTGATGTAAGTGTGATCATATACTGAAGAATCATTGTCATCAAGAGGAACAAAATCTGCAAAGGAGTAAAACCGAGAAGAGTGATCCATTATCCCAATAGCAATCAATGCTCCATTCTCCAAGTTCTTGATGAAAACTAAATCAAGTGTAAATTCTACAGTCTTATTTGTAGTACCATTTGTGATTAGATAGATAGAAAGAAGGTTATTGGTCAAGTGTGGAACACACAACACATCATTGAAGTGTCCCTCCCTAACATCAATACTTCCTTGCCCAATCAAATTTATGCAAGTGTGATTTACCATCAAAATAGGTGGACCTTTGCATGGCTCAAATGATGAAAACATGGACTGTAAAGAAGCCATATGATGAGAAGCCCCTAAATCTAGAAGCCATCTACCTGAATCAGGACTTGAAGAAGCATATAAAGCTGGTCATTTTTGAGTGACAAATGCATGACCCTTTCCTTTATCTTTTTCTAAATTTTTTTTGAAGAAGTTAAGGTAGATATCTTGAAAGGAAAATTGATGTTGTTCTTGACAAGAAGATTCTTCAATTCATCAATGTCCTTATATCAAAAGTGTTCTTCATGTCCATCCTTTTTGCAATATGCACAAAACCACTTCTCCTTCTTTGAAAATTCACCCTTTTGAGGTGATGTAGAAGTGTCATGTTGTGTGGAAGTTGATTTTGCACCTTCTTGTTGAGATTTAGACTTCCAATTATTCTTCAGACTTCCAATTATTCTTCTTCTTTTGACTTTGATTGCCTTGACTCTCATGATTAGCCACCAATGCCTTGGAAGTTGAAGACTTGAGAATCCCCATACTCATCAATTTTTCTTGTTCTACGACCAAAATTTCTAAAAATGACACAAATGAAGGCTTAGTGAAGGCACTACCCTTGGTCAACCTGTGAGTATTGTAACTTGAAACAAAAGCTGCAAATTCAGGAAGAAGATGTTTCAACAAGTGACTAACCAACTTCACATCCTTCATGGGACTAACACAATCCTCAAGTTATGCTCTATAATCATTTACTTTGTTGAGATAATCTTGGATTGTGTCAAAATTCCTGGGCTCTAATTTGAGGAGATCAGTCTCAATTGTGAATCCCATTTCTTCATCCACTTTACCAAACAATTATTTAAGTTTATCCCAAGCATCTCTAGCATCATTTATGGTTTTGATGTGATACATGAAAACTTCATAAGTTACATTCTCTCTCAAGACTCCTAAAGCTTTAAAAAAATTTCATGACCAATTACCTACTGCAATAGCATCATCATCAACTGGTTTTTTAATTGTACCATCCAAATAAGTATTTAAACCTTTAACAATTAACTTGCTCCATACATTATCTTTCCATGTAGCATAGTTATGTGGAGTTAATTTTGCAATAGACCCCATCATGAAAAATTAAAAGAGCATAAGAAGGAAAGAGACACCAACACAAAAGACACCCTCCCAATTCACTCAATCAAAGAACCCCCCCCCAAAAAAAAAATTTTAAAAAAAAATGATGATTTTGGCACTTTATAGCTAATGCGTGTACAATTGCCACTTGTCAAAATGGATCAAAGTGGACTTCTAATTTTAATGTTTATAACAAAAAATATGAAGCTATAACAGACTTAAGAAGATAAGACACAAGATCCCTCAAATACCTAATCGATTACAAGTGCCAAAATAGGCCAAAATAGACCATATTATTAAAGTACTATGTCCACTCAACATTTCTCCAAACTAATACCAGATCTAGAAAGTAGACAAAAAATCATACACTTTCAAAAAAAATTGCACTTGAAAATGTGTCCGTATGAGCTCAAACGAAGCCTCTAAAGTTGCAAAAATAGGGATCAGATAGGTACAGTCACCAAAAACTACAATTTTTGCAAAATCCATGCACCAAAACCAAAAAATAATACTACCACTGAAATGTTCAGGAAATTCTAGCCAAAAAAAAAAATTGCACTCAATTTGGAGTCCGAATGACCAAGCTATGGCCTCCCAAAGTCAGACTACAAAATCAAAACTGAATATGGTGAGGGCTGATTTTTTTTGAAAACCTGCTAATGTCCTCCGTTTAACATCTTAAATTTGACATTCAAGTGGTCATCACGACAGTCTAAAAATGCCCCGATTTGACGGTCAAACAACCGTCAAATTTTATCTTATGAAAAAATGATGAAATCACTGTCTTAAATTTGACGTCTTCGTGACCGTCAAAGCAAAAGAAAAAATGACTTATTTGACATCCAAATGGGTGTCAATTTTAACTCTGTAAAACCTCCAAAAAAAAATTTAAAAAAAAAAATATTACCCTTTTCACTCATTGTGCCACGTGTCAATTATTCATTGGGCAATGGTTGCACCCATGACATTGTCGTGTCATGTGACGACTGGCCGACGTGGCACTGAGCTGGGCGGTGGAGATGTTCAAGCAGTGCAGTAATGCAGGTGGAGGCTACCATCGACTGAGCCAAGGTGGGTGGGCCAAATGAGCTGAGGGGTTGGTGGTAGCGAATTATTTTGTTGTTTTTATATAGAGGCTTCTGAGTATCTTGTAAATAGCTCAGTCGAGCTAGATTGACCGCCAAGCTGGACTTTGGACTACATTTTCTCTTGAGATGGATCGAGGACTGCGTTCAGTCCTGAGTTGTATGCAAATTGGTACATCTTAAGTGCTCTATTTGGATCTGAATTGAGATGGGGTCTGAGTTTGTGATACAATGACAATAATTTTGAAATCTGATAGCTTAATAGTCCCACATGTGTTGCACTTTGTTGGTGTCCAATGTTGATAACTTGAACCGCTCGGTATGAAAACAAAACCAACTTAGCTCATAGGTTTGAGCCTCTAGCTTAGCTCATTGGCTTGAACTCAGCTCAGTCTACAATCTGACTCTGACTTGAAGCCTAGATCAGGTCAAGTCTTGCTCAGGTTGCCGATCGGAGTTACCACTGGTTTAACATGTACACTCTATCCAACACACAGGCCTGATAGGCCAAATGTTTTGCGAAAAATAGATTTGAAAATAGAAAATAAAGTAGATCCAAAATAACTGATGAAAATAGAAATAAATCAAATCTTAAATGCAAATTGGCCAAGAATATTACCCAATTGCAGATCGGACCTTAAAGGTCTGATTTGCAAAAAAAAATTTGCCTCAAATTTGACTTTTGCCCAAGGTAGGTAAATTTATAGTCAAAATTTATGGAAATAGCCACCTAGATGCAACGGTGACGTCCGATCTTGCTCAAAATGCTCCCACAAAATGCTGATCCTGATTTTGGTTTGTGGCCCTCCAAAAGTTGAAGCAATCAATAGCTCTCCAACGACTATGCAATGAATAATCATATGGCGCTAATACCATGTAATAATTTTCCTAAGGAAAAGAATAATTGCCAAGATCTAGAAGCTCAAGAGATAGCACATGAGAGATGAATATGCTATGATCAAATGATCAAATAATAATGAATAATAGATTTATTGATTGATTACATACAATGTAGAAATGCCTCAATATATAGGCAATGTGATAAGATTATATGATAAGGAGATGATAAGTTATCAACCATACTAGGTGGAATCACATGTCCACCAAAGGTGAAACATCCTCCATTTTACATCAAAGTATGTGCAACATGTGCAACAATGAGAGGATGATAATGTGATAAGAGCACTAAAGGTGGATCTCGAACACAAAGAGGTATGTGATGACAATTATCACATCTAAAGTAGAAATTATCCTAACCATGTGCTAAAATGAAATGCAAACTCCTAGGTGTCACAATGACAACTAATATGCAAATGCATTATCCTAGGTAAACTTACGTAAAGTGTAATTAGTAATATTTAATTACACCAATAGTATTAAATTACTTTTTTGAATGATCTATACTATAGACAGAATAAATTTACTCAACATTCTCTTTTTTTGTCTAGTTTTGGATCTAACATGAAGAGAATCATTTGAATTTAAATTTTGATACAAACATGGGATCAAAACAACATAGAAAGAGGCTAAGCAAGGTTCTGAGAACTAAGGAGGTTGCAGCAAATAGAGAGGAGGCAAAATGACTTCCAGAAAGAATTCAAAAACTCAATAATGTTGGAGGATCGAGCTCAACAATTGTTTCAAAAGAGGTGAACAATGAAGACACCATGATGGATGCAGAGGTTGAAGAAGAAAATATAATAGAAGAAAATATGTGTGCATCTTATAATCTAGTATTGGATACAGGTATGTCTTCACAGCCAAATGTAGCTTATTCTAATAAAGAACTTGATCATTTGGTAGAAGTAGGTTACAATATAAATGATCAAAATTTTATTCCTAAAAATAGAGTAATAAATTTTATTGCACATCAAACTCCACAAATTAGTAATGTTAATCATAATGATAAAGGAACTGAAAGTCAAACCTTGATTGAAAGTGAAATTGAAACCCCAATTGAAATTGAAATCAACAAAGTGGATGTAGACATAGAAACATCAATTGAAAAAGAAACCCCTTTGAATGATAATGAAATGAATGAACAATTTAAAATTAAAAGTCATATGCTAGACAATCTACGTGGTTTGGTTTCATGGAGAAAGATTAGGACACGCACGACTAGATTGTTTAGATAATTTTTTTATAATAATAAATTTGGGTTTCAATGTCAACTAATGTTACAATTAATCAAAATGACTAAAATATGAAAAGTGATGAAGAGGTTAGGCATTTATGTGAAATCTCAGAAGAAGGATGAGTCCCTAAAAAAAGTTGTATCAACTGTTGCTAGTGGCTTTGACACAATCAAAAAAAAAATTCATTCTAAAGATAGTAATGTGACAAGATGAGCAATAACAATAGCTTATTTCTTTGTAAGGTAAAATGTAAATTATTTGTTAATTGTAAATTTTTATGTTTTGTAATATCTCTCTCTCTCTCTCTCTCTCTCTCTCTCTCTCTCTCTCTATTATATTTTTAAATTATGTCAATTAATTAATTATTTAAGTCTTTCTTTGTAAGGTAAAATAGAAATTATATGTTAATTGTAAATTTTCATGTTTTATAAACTCTCTCTCTCTCTCATGTATATATTTTTAAATTATGTCAAGTAATTAATTATTTAAGTCTTTCTTTGTAAGGGAATATGTTAATTGTAAATTTTCATGTTTTTTAAGTTAGCTCTCTCTCTCTCTCTCTCTCTCTCTCTCTCTCTCTCTCTCTCTCTCTCTCTCTCTCTCTCTCTCTCTCTCTCTCTCTCTATTTTTTTGCTTCTGTGTGTTGTTCTGCAAGGAGGATTTGAATTAGGGTGTGCCTTTGGCCCCTCATCCTAACCTTCCTTGCATCAGGTGGTATCAGAGAGAGGTTGAGATCTGGATCTAGATTTGTGAATCTAGGTCAAGGGTTCCTTCTTGTCAAACCCTAGGTTATATTTTTGTGGGGTAGAAGATCATGATCTGACCTATAATTGCAGAGGGTTTCAAGATGGTTCATCGAAGGTGAGATGCAGATCCAGGATTGGCAGACATGTTAAGACAGATTGTTGCTAGGTTAGAAGCTGTTGAAACAACCCAACATCGTGGAAGACATCTTGAAGATGTTAGTGATGAGGAAATCAAAGATGATAAAGGTGAAGCAGATCCTGCACCTGTGATGGATTAGCGTGAGGAAATATTATTGAAGGCTTTGACAAATTTGAAATCTACACCACATTTCAATCCTCCTGAGTACAATGGAAAGTTAGATTTGGATGAATTGATGGATTGGATCACTCAGATGGAAAATTATTTTAAGTAGGAAAATTTTCCTAAGGAAAAGAAGGTTAAGATTGCAAGAACCAAGCTGAAAGATCATGCATCCTTGTGGTGGGAGCATGTGCAATTGGATAGAAAAAGGAAAGGCAAAGAAAAAATCAAGGTATGGAATAAGATGGTAAATAAGTTGAAAGGAAATTTCTTACCTTGTGATTATCAAATTAACCTAGTTATACGAATGTAAAGTTTGAGACATAAAGATAGCTCGATAAAGGATTATACTAAGGAATTCTAAAGATTAGATATCAGATCTCAGCATGTTGAAGATGAGATAGAAAGAATTTCTAGGTACATGCATGGGTTAAGAGATTCTATTCAAGAAGAGATTAGTCTGGTTAAGTTGGAAAACATTGAGGAAGCTTATCAGTTTACCTTGAAAGCCAAGGAGAAACTGAACAAAAGACATGAGAAAAGACAAAGAGGAAGAGGTGGTAGATTCCCTAGATGAAGAGGTAGATCCAATGGTGAAAAAAATAGATCTGATCAAGACAAAACAAATCTAGAGAAGGGTAAGACCAATTGAAAAGGTGAAAGTTTTGCTAGAGGAAGAGGCAATAACTACCGAGGTGGTTATAACAAAGGTGGATTTGAGTGTACACATGCCAATAAGAAGGTCGATAGCAGTAGAAATGCCTTGGTACAAGAAGACTCACCAAATGAACTTGAGAAGGAAAAGAACTTGATGTTCAGGAGAGCACTTTAGAGTGAAAGTAACAAGGAGGATCTAGTAAGAAAATTTTTGTTCAAGACTAGATGTAGAGTTGTTGACGAAGTGTGGAAGGTAATGATTGATAGTGGAAGCTTAGAGAATTTGGCATCTGAGGAAATGGTTACAAAGTTGCAGTTGGAAAGGTTGCAACACCTGAAGCCCTATCAAATTTCATGGATCAAGGATGAGCATACACTATTGGTGAGTGAACAATGTTATGTGAATTTGAAAATTGGAAAGTACTATGATAAGGTGTTATGTGATATCATGCCTATGGATTGTTGTCATATTTTATTGGGTAGACCTTGGCAGTATGATAGACATGCTATATATGATGGGACATTGCATAAATATACTATTTGGGCTGATGGAAGAAAGAAAATCTTATTGCCTTTGATTGAATAACCTATTAGTAGTGTTTCTACATCTGTGAAAGTTTGTTTGATGGAAGGAAGAAAGTTTGTTAAGGATTTGAAGAAGAATGATGTATGTTTTGTTGTGATTCCTAACAAACCGAGTGGGAAAGTAATAGATAACATCCCTAAAGAGATTGATAAGATATTTGTCGAGTATAAGGAGATCATTTCTAATAATTTACCTGATGGTTTTTCACCAAAGGGAAGCATTGATCATTGTATGGATCTTATCCCTGGAGCTAGTTTACCAAATAAGGCACAACATCAATTAACACCTACCGAGAAATGGGAATTGAACTGACAAATCCAATAATTGTTGGAGAAAGGTTTGATCCAAGAAATTTTAAGTCCCTATGTAGTAACAGCTGTATTGGAACCTAAGAAGAATGGAGAATGGCGAATGTGTACTAATTCTAAAGCAATCAACAAGAAAATAGTGAAATATAGGTTTCCTATACCAAGAATGGATGACATAATGGATAGTTTGACTAGGGAAAAGTATTTTACCAAAATTGATTTGAAAAGTGGATATCATCAGATCAAAATCAAAGAAGGTGATGAATGGAAGTTTTTTTTTAAGACAAAAGAAGGTTTGTATGAGTGGTCGGTTATGCCTTTTGGTTTAACTAATGCACCGAGTACTTTTATGAGATTGATGAATGAAGTTTTGTAGAAATTTTTGGGTAAATTTGTGATTGTACACCTAGATGACATTTTGATATTCAGTAAGACCAAAAAATAACATTTGTTGCATATTAAACAAGTATTTCAGAGGTTGAAAGAAGAAAAGTTGTCGATTAATCTGAAAAAGTGTTCCTTCATGAAAGAGAAGATTGTGTATTTGGGATTTGTAATTTCAGATGATGGTTTGAAAATGGAGCCTGAAAAGGTTGAAGCTATTTTGAATTGGCCTACACTTGAAAATGCTAGTGAGGTAAGATCATTTCATGGTTTGGCAATTTTTTACCAAAAGTTCATTAGAAATTTCAATTCAATTTTTAATGTTGTGACTAAGACTATGAGAGGAGATAAAAGAGAATTTAAGTGGACACATGGAGTTGAAAAAGTTTTGAGACTTTAAAGCAAAAGGTCATTGAATTACTTGTGTTGGATTTACCTGATTTCAATAAGGTATTTCAAGTTGAATGTGATGCAAGTGGTAATGGAATAGGAGTTGTGTTGAGTCAAGAAGGTAAACCTGTTGCTTTCTTTAGTGAGAAGTTAAATGATGCAAAAAAGAAATATTATGTGTATGATCAAGAGTTCTATGCTATTATTAAAGCCCTAAAGAAATGGAGACATTATTTGATATGAGTGAATTTGTGTTGTATATCGATCATAAGGCTTTATAATTTTTGGGTAGTCAGAATAAGTTGAATCAGAGACATATGAAATGGGTTGAATATTTACAGAGTTATACATTTGTGATAAAACATAAGAGTGGAGTCACTAATTGATTTGCTGATGCATTGAATAGAAGAAGATCTTTGATGACTGAAATGAAAATTGAAGTTCTTGGTTTTGATGACATGAAAGATTTGTATGAAAATGACCCTGATATTTCTGAGCCATGGAGGAAGTGCAGAGCACCTATTCAAGATCAACTGAGTACTAAATGGGAAGACTATTTCATTCAAGAAGGTATGTTGTTTAAAGGTGTTCAGTTATATATGCTTGGAGGATCAATGAGAACTAATTTTATAAAGGAGAAACATAGTAGTGGTTTGGATGGACATTTTGGCATTGATAAGACATTGAATTTTCTTATGGAGAAATACTTTTGGCTAGAATTGTATAAGGATGTTAAAAAGTTTGTGAGAAGTGGAATTTATCAAGTTGCAAAGGGAGTAAGTCAGAATACTGGATTGTATATACCGATTTCCATTCTTGAGAAACCTTGGATTGATATCAGTATGGATTTTGTTCTTGGTTTACCGAAGATAGTAAGAGGTAATGATTCTATATTTGTTGTTGTGGATAGATTTTCTAAGATGGAAAATTTTATACCCTATAGAAAGACATCAGATGCAGTGCATATAACAATCTTTTCTTTAAGGAAGTTGTCTGATTGCATGGATTACCGAGGAGTATCATCTCTAACCGAGATAGTAAATTTGTTGGATACTTTTGGAAGACTCTTTGGAAAAATTTGGGTACCGAGTTGAGTTATAGTTCTACATTTCACCCATAGACTGATGGGCAGACAAATGTTGTAAATAGAAGTTTGGGTAATCTTTTGAGATGTTTAGTTGGAGATAAACTGAGTAATTGGGATTCTATCTTGGCACAAGAAGAGTTTGCATACAATAATTTAGTGAATAGGAGTACTGGAAAGTCACCTTTTGAGATTGTTAATGGAATACAACCGAGAGGTATATCAGATTTGAAGGATATTGTTGGTGAAGAAAAGAGAAGTGTTGAAGGAGAAGAGTTTGCTAAGTTCAGGAAGACATTACATGGGGAAGTGAAACATAAATTGGAGAATTGTAATTAGAAATACTAAGATAGAGAAGATAGATCAAGAATGCATAGGAATTTTGCATTTGGGGATGAAGTAATGGTACACATGAAGAAAGGTAGATTTCCTATTGGAACATATGGGAAATTGAAAATGAAGAAATTTGGCCCTTGCAGGATATTGAGGAAATTTGACAGTAAAAATGCTTATGAAATTGAGTTACCTGATGACATGGATATATCACCTATATTCAACATTGCAGATTTGTATGAGTATCATGAACCTAATGAAGATATAACATTACCGAATGATTATCCTAAGAAATAGATAGAAGTTGAGTACATTTTGGAACAAAGAGTTGGTAGAAGCACAAGAGGAAAATAGTATATGGAGTATCTGGTAAAGTGGAGGAATAGACCGATTAAAGATAGTTCATGGATTTAACAATCTGAGTTTGATTCAGCTCTGGTTGTACCTACTACATGAATCACAGAATCATTTCAAATAACCCCAAGTGTCTGATGCAGGAGCATCTTGGGTTCTTGGCAATCCTGTGTCACCAAAAATAAGTTTGAGTTGTTCAGTTTGCTCAATAGTTTCTCGGTTCCTTCATTGACCAAGTTGGCTTGATGTTTCTTGGTTCCTTCATTGATCGAGTTGTTCGGTTGGTTTGCTGAGTTATTTTCCTGGCGCTTGGTAGTCTTCCTCACTGAGTGGTTTATTTTGAGTTCCTGTTGAGGCCGACTTATGCATTGAATTTTGGTCAAGGATTTAATGTTGGTATCAATCATTGGGAAGCGTGTGGACCTAGAACTAGTCATTTCTTCTCCAATGATGGATCTAAAGGCTGACTTATTTCGGTAGCCTCTTGTATAAATGTAGTTGTTGTTGGCAGTTTTTAGAGGGCGGTGCTAGATGGTAGATTAGTAGCAGATCAAGTTGGTAGAAGATAGTTTATGAATCCTCACATGTTGGAGGATTGTTGTAATTGGATTTGAATGTATTTGGCGATAAAAAAGAAGGCCTTATAGCCTGGCATGTATGAGGTTATTTGATGAAAGTAGATGATCATGTCCTGCCTTGCATTAGCACTAGCAACAAAAACAGGTACCCATACTCTAAAAAATGTGATCTCATTTACCAAGTTGCGAAAATGACTTGCAAAATGGTTTAAACAAAAAAAAAAAAAATTTACAAAATGGGCACCCGATTATTAAATGGGTGCACATTTTTTAAATACGAATCAAGTTCCCGAAGCTAAATGGGTACTTGATTTTTAAAAAATGGGTGCCCATTTCGTGTGCAAAATTTTTTTGCCTATGGATTTTTCTGCAATAGGCACTCGACTTTGTGCATCCACCCTTTTTTCTTAAATGTTACATTTTTTAAAAATATTTTCTTTTCCATTAATATTTTAATAGTTTGCATTTTTTACACCATTAGAATAAATTAATTTTATCATTAATGTGGATGGCAATGCCGACATGTTAATAAAATTTTAATTCTATTAATCTTAATAGTTTTTTAAAATTAGATTAAGGATAAATTAGATTTCTTAATTGTTTAAATATTTGAATTATTGGTAATATTTAACATTAAGAATATATTTTATTTTAATTTTTTAAAATTAAAAATATATTCTAAATATTTATGTCTATGTAGTAATGTTTGAAATGTGGAAGGCAATGTCGCCCTATTTCAAACACTACAATGTGGATGGCAATGTTGCCATGTTAATGAAATTTATTTTTAATTAATCTTAATAGTTTTTTAAAATTAGATGGAGCATACATTAGTATAATTTATTTTATTTCTTAATTGTTCTATTTATTTTTAAAAAAAATCTTTTGCATTAATATTTTAATAGTTTGCATTTTTATATCACTAGCATAAATTAATTTTATCATTAATGTAGATGGGTCATGTTAATGAAATTTGTATTTTATTAATCTTAATAGTTGTTTTAAATTAGATTAAGCATACATTAGATTTCTTAAATGCTTAAATATTTTGAATTATTGATAACATTTAACATTATTGAGAATATATTTTATTTAAATGATTTTAAATTAAAAATATATTCCAAATATTCACGTTTATGTAGTAATGTTTGAAAAGTGGAAGGCAATGCCACCATATTTCAAACATTACAATGTAAATGTTTTATATTATTTTCATATTTTATAAATTATTTATTAAAAGATTCTATTATATCATTTTAATAGAAAAAAGCTCAACAAATGTTTATTTTCTATTAAGGATTGTATTATATCTTTTTAATAAAAAACTAAAATGTTTATTTGCATTGTCATAATGCAAAAGGTATAACAAATGGATTTCAATTTTTTGATGAACCTAGAAGCCTCTTGTGATGAAGAGGGTTTTGAGGGAGCCTGGTTCCCTACAATAGTACTAGGATATGTGAGTAATGTAGGTAGAGCCAAGTTTTTCATTCAATGTGATAATTTTATTGCAGATGAATGGTCTTGAGAGCCTCTTATTGAGGAGATATTCTATGAAAATATTAGACCCGCACCTCCAATAATTAGTTTATCTCAATGCATTCCACTCTACTATTATATAGATGTAGTTGACAATGATTGTTGATGGACAAGTGTTGTTGTTGACAGATTTCAATCTCCTCTTACTCAACAAATTTTTTTTTAAAATCTACTTCCCTTATACTCAAAGTCTATAAGCATATTCTCATGCTCAATTACGTCAAGCACAAGAATGTGTTCGAGGATGATGGATACTAAAAGAATGGTTTTGAATAGCTCATTGTTTCTTTTTGTATTGAGATCCATTGCATGTTTAAGGGGATCACATTTTTTTTTGGTATTATTGTTATCTTTTGTATTGAGATCCACTAGCTCTTAAAGGAGATCACCTATTTTTTTGTGTTATTCTTTTGTATTGTAAAATGGGAGATCATGTATTTCTATGTTTCACAAAAAATGGTCTTTTAGATCAAATTTTTTTCACATGATGTATCCAATTTTCTTATAAATAAAATATTCATTTGCAATAATTTAATAATATTTTATATCTCTGTGTCATCATGTTTCCATATTTCTTATAAATTTACCACTTTAATTATTCTTCTAATCTATTTTATTTGTTGCAATTCTTGTTGTCCTTTGTCTCTTCATTATTAATATATTTTTTAACATACTATAAAAGTATAATACTTTATGCATGAATTTTAATTTCAACCCAAATTTATAAATGAATTTTAATTTCAGCCCAAATTTATCAATCTAGTTGCAAAAGAACTTGCTCCAATTCTTGATTCTACTTGGTAATAATAATCTTCATTGCTAGTATATTTTACATGTATATATTTTGATTGATGAAATGAGCTTCATTTGTCACAACTCGATGGAAAATATAGATTGTCGACTTAGACAAGCCTTCCCACAAAGTGCATACATTATCTTTCTAGGTATACATTTCCTTATTGTTAATGATTTTTTGAAAATTAAGCCAAAACATGTTTTACAGGGACCTGAAACCCAAAGAGTTAAAAATAAAAATAAGGCAATAGTAATAGCTAGAAGGAACAACTTGTTAGGAATGGGAACACTGAGAGGGGGGGGGGTTGAATCAGTGTTCACTGTATTTTATCTTTTTGCTTAATCTCAAGCTGAACTTAAATACTTAAGTACTGAAATGAACATCCACATAAACATGAAACATGAAATCAACACATAACACCAATATGGTTACGGGGAAACCCAAATAGGTAAAAACGTCAGTGGGAATTGACACCCACTAATATTATGCCCTAGTGTTTTATGATCCTTTTTAGAAGATCCTTAACCTTGTTAGGAGTTGCTTTACAATATATTTATTACAGTAGACCTAGGCAAGGGTCAGACCCTGTTAGGAGTCTTTTACAATAAACCCTATTAGGGGTGTCGACACACTATCCTAGAGCTCACTACTCAAGTGGTGAAGGTTGCCACCTTCTGATCTCAAATACACAGTATATCTGCTAGATGAACTGTTACTTTGACACTGCTTGTCTGATCAGTTCCTTGATGCACTGATGCTTTGACCTCTTGCAAAGCTCTAATACATCTTCTAGAATCTTCACACACTTCTACTCTACTTATCTCAACAATATATCAATTCTCATACAATTTACAATGGGCGCATCTCATATTTATATGCACATACAAAACAAATAACTAGGTTGACCTTTTAACCGATTACATACAATGCTTCCAATTGAATTGGCTCAAGTGTGTTTACAAAAAAACATATTTACATTTTAGAAACCTAATTACAATAGGTTCATGGCCTTTACATCATAATAATATAACAACAAATCAAAATGTCAACAGTCGGTTGCTTACTTTGTTCTTCTCTAGCACACACTAGCTGTGTAACTTCAACTATTTGTAACTTTGGCATACTTGCATATCTGATCATGCACTCATAGACTGAACATGAATATACTCTAACAAACTTATCTTCTAGGGTGCATACCATAACTCATTCATATGCATGTGTGCTGATGCTCTAAGCGTCAAGTACTCTGTACACTGTCCAATCTTCAACACTTAGTCGATTCCTGATCTTCTCCTCATGTGCGCTAACTCCAAAACACTACATGACTTTGTTTCCATAATGACAACACTATACTAGGTCATATACACTATTATAGCCACCTTGACAAAAAATTCCCCCTTTTTCATTGATCGTAATAAAGAAATATGGCCAAGTTTCTAACTGTCCCTTAATACAAAAACTTTTTTCTTATATCTCCCTTATACATAAATTCTATCTTATATCTCCTTATACATATCTATAACCCATATTCTATACATACTCCCCCTTTGACATTAATGACAAAGGTGCTTCAAAACTATATCTACAAATACTTACTATGAGAGAACATCCTGATATGCTATCTGCAGGTTTTGAATCTCCTTCTTCCAAATGTGATCAATGAATTTACAATCTGGAGATGGGCATATAGTTCATACTGTAGCTTCTCCATCTCCTCCAAATTTGTTCTAGGACCTTGATCATTTGTCACCATGGTGGTATCGATCTCCTTGATATTCTGATTGAGTATATCTAGTGAGGGCGCAAGAGCATTCCTTTGCTATGTTTGCCTTGCCCTTATCTTGGACATCTCCTTTTCTGCCTTCTCAATCTTATCAATATGCCCTTGATATACATTTCTACACATATTTACATCAGTGGAGGGGTCTTCTACTAATTTTTTTACACTTTCTATCATTGTTTCTGCTTCTTGTATCTTCTTGAGATGATCATCAGTGAGCTTGTCTTGATCCATACAGTCAGCAATAATCTTTCTACTCTTTGCTGCAAACTCCTTCAAGGATGCTTGACCAGTCTTTAGTGAACTCAGGTCAAGTGAAAAGTTTCTAACCAATTCACTTAGCCTTTTCTTCAAATACTTCTCCTCTACAACTAGGGATGCAGATTCTTCCAAGCTAGAGAAATTACTCTTGAACTGAGAAATAACTATACTCACATCATCAACGGAGTGTACCTTGGACACTTTCTTGTCTGCTGGTAACAAGTTGTTTAAGATTTTTACTGATTCTACAAGGAGGGGATTCCTCATTACCTATTTCTCCTTGGATTTCTCCATGGCTAAGATGCTAAACTTGATCAAGTCTTCTTCTCCCCATGAATACAAACTGGTTGTGTCAGGTGTCAAACTTGACAACAATGCTTTTGAGGGAGTGATAGGAGTGATATCCATCACTTCTTGTTTTACCTTGATCATTTCAAGTGATGGTTCATCTTTTTTCTCACTTCCTTTTACATCTTCTTCTCCCATTTGTTTTTTAGCTTCGTTTTCTTTTTCTTTTTCTTTCTTTTCTTCCATCTTTTCTACTTCTTTCTTGTCTTCTTCTTTTGTTCTATCCTCATCAATACTTCTTCTTGTTGATTGGAAGGAGTGTTATTGCATAAGTTCTCAGCCTCTCGAGTGGTTACAAATGCCTCTTCAAACTTGTCCAAATCCATTTATGTGGCTGCCATAGTGACTTTTGCATTGTCAATAAAGATAGAGTCATCCTTGAGTGTCTCTGTTATGGGCGCAGACTTCTCTTCCTTTGAGGATGCATCAACTACATGCACTGAATCCTATGGACCTATATATTGAACATTAGTAGTCTCTAAATCTTTTGCAACCATTTTGGGTACTTGAGCTGTGGGTGTAGTATCTAGATACATGTGCCTATTCATGAAGACCTTCTCAAATGCCTTCTTTGTTTCCTTAGCAACCAATTCATAATTCTTGTCCATTATGTGCAAGGTCCTTTACTTGGTTCTAAGATGTGGTTTCACTAGATCTAGTAATAGATATTTATCATCTAGAGAACATACTAGAAGGGTTTCATCTACAATCTTTTCTCTTATCCTTAGATCCTCTTCAATAGCATGTCTCTTTTGGAGTTCTAAGATATTCCATACATTGTCTGGAATCATAATCTTCAATTCTAGGGTCGTCTTCTTAAACTTCAACATATGTTTTATAATCATTCCATGTATCTCTGATTTTTCAATCTCACTATATTTCTCGTAGAACTTTCCTACTTGATCAATTATTCCTTCATCAACAATCCTTGTATTTAACACACTGAGACTAGGTTTGAAACTTACTTCGGGAGGAGCTTGAGTGTTCCTTTTGTTCCTTGTTACTCGTGAGGATGGATGACTAGTGCTAATATATTTCTTCAAATTAGGCATTACCTTATACTCAGGAGGAGTAGTAAGGTCAATGGTTTCCTTGGGTATAGAAGGAGTAACATCGGTTTTACCCTTTTGAACATCAGATTTCTTGATTTTCACCTTCTTCAGCTTAGGATCCTCTGATTCTGTCTTTTCTGTTGCTGTGCTCTCAATTTCCAAAGCAATATTTTCTTCCCTTGCTTTGTCTAAGTCTTCTTGTGATACACCATTAATTCTCAAGATTTCTAAAGTAACCTTGGCAACTTTTCTTTTTGTTGCTATGCTATTTAGAACAGCATCAACTTCTCTAGTTTTTTCTTCACAAGTTCCCCATCTTGGCTCATTAAGGTCTTTAGGGGCTGAAAGAAATACTTGTGAATATTCTTCTAGAACTTTTTCATCAACCTCATATCTAAGTGGATGGATCCAATTTTTCCTTGGTTCAACTTCCTCCATGCATGTTGTGTTTGTCTCAACCATGAAGCAAATGGTATCTTTGTATTTTTCAACTATTTTCTCTAGAATTATGTATCTCATCTACATCTTGACTCTAAATGTCTTCAACTCTAGTGTCATGTAGTCTCTTAGAGTGCTCTTAGTAGATGCCTTGAAGGATATCTATGGCATGGTAGGAATAGTCTTGTCTAGATATGAATCTGACACCTTTCCAATAATATGGAAGTACATATAGATAATTAGGGACCCAAACCTAAATATCTTGGTCTTTTCATGCTTGATTACCTTAATGTTATCTATTAACTATGCACACAAGATCTCACATAGATTAAACTCTCCATTCTCTTTCATAAGTCTTATTGCTGCAAGAATTGTAGCTGCAGACACATTGTTTACCCTGTTGGTGTGTTGGAACCTATAACCTAGTATCATGGACATCAATTTGATGTCATCTTGCCCAATAGTCTCTATAGTCATTTCGCACCTATCACTTCTTGACTTTCATGTTTGCTCAACAAGTTTCATTTCATCCTTTCCCGCTGGAAGAACCATGCTTGTCTTTGAGAGGCATGTCATCTCATGAATTAGGTCACTAGTAATTCTGACCGGCACTTCACCTATCCAAAATCGGTCATCATGAATCCTACTCACAAGAATCTTGATCCATTCCAATTTGTAGAACCCATATGTCATAGCATACTCCACTATAGGGTGATTATTCCTTTGTGCATACTCATCCATGAAGGTTTTGTCTGGTTTCATCATTGTTTCCATGTGCACCCTAATTCTATCCAATCCTACTAGTTCTTTCTTACAGTATATGTATGCCCTAATGTCTTTGACATGCATAACACCCATAGGCGTGCGGGAGAATGCCCCTTCTAGATCATCCAAAGTGGATTTGAAAGGGTGCCTCTTAAATATGTATCTTTTATTCTCTACAACATCACATACTATAGGAGTAGCCATCACTTACTTGTATATTACTTTCTTAATGGTTTCCAAGATATTCTGAATCAACACAATGAACTAGGGTTTCTGCAACCGATCAAATGCATAGTAAGTCACTTGATGAATCAATCTAAAATCCTTCAAAATCAAATGTTAGGGATCTTCTACTCTCCAATAGCTGTGAATTCAAATGCAATGAATAATTGAAAAACTTTTGTGTACTTTAAAGTAGGAATTATGCCATTAATGCTTTCCACGTAAACCAGGCTGTCACTAAAAATTTTCTAACTTTCATTCTACAAACAATCAGCTTGTGCACTCTTGCACATAGAGTCTTTTAGTCTCCAAAAGCTTAAGTCCAAAGGCACATACTCTAAGGGTGAGTATACCAGCCACGCAAGGGTCTAAAGCTAAATTAGCTCCCCCTATGACCCTAAGGGCCATTCATCCTAATGTAGAGAGTGCGTCCACTGTGGATGCATTTAATACATTCTCATCAACCTTGTCCTTCTTTGCCTCTAACCAAATCAAGCTTGTATCCTCTGAAGCTTTCATAAAATTAACTTCTCCTTCGGTATCCAATACTGGTTCTTTGGACTTTTTAGGGCTTTCTTGACCTTGCATCCTTGATCTACAAAACTTTGAGATGTGTCCAGCCTTGTTACAAGAGTGACAAATGTCTGGAGGCCTTATATTCCTTGGTGCATTGACATGGATCACCATTTTACATTGTCTTGTGGAGTGACCATTATATTTACATATCTGACATGTAACATTCTGAGAACTTCTTACATTTAGCTGATTTTGATTTCTCTGATTATGTTGAGTCTTGTTCTTCTGACTTGTCTTACAATTCATAGGTCTATGACCAAATTTATTGCATCAATAATAGTAATCATTCAAAGGTCTTACCTCTGTACATTTCCTTGCTATATGTCCATGCTTGTTACATGCATAACAAGTTTGATATACTAGTTTGCACTCATTCTTGGATGGTTCAACATGATCATTAGTCTAATTTCCAGTCACCTTAGCATCTGATGTGTCTTCTGGTGTTTTCATTCTTGCTCGCATTTTGTCAATCTAATTTTGTGCTTCATTGTATCCAATGCAGCTAGTATCTCATTTAACTCTTCTTGCATACAACTGAGATTCTATCAAATCAGAATTAGTGTGCAATTTATCAATGTGATTCTTTGCCTCTTTCAATTTAGATTCCAAGCTTTCTTTATTATTCCTTAGCTCCAAGATTTCCATGTTTTCTTGCCTCAATTCTTCATTTAGTTGAAGGTTCTCTTTGATCTGTTCATCATAGAATTCCTAATTTTTAGTAAGCTTATCATCTAATTCTTCAATCTGTTCTTTTAGAGATGAATTTTCTTCATTGAGATTTTTGATCATAATCCCTAAATTACTGGTAGAGAATTCTTTCAAATCTTTTCTTAGCCTTTTGATGACTACTTGAGCATCACTGACTTTTTCTTTAAGTTCTTCAATTTCTTTTTTAGATCTGTCCAGGTCTTCAAGAGTACCTTCAAGATTTCTTTTTAGATGTTTCATTTCTTCTTTTTCCATGATCTCCTCAAGTGGTTAAACTTATTTTCTCAGGACCAGAGCTCTGATACCAATTTTTAGGAATCAGAACACTGAGAGGGGGTGAATCAATGTTCACTATAATTTATCTTTTTGCTTAATCTCAAACTAAACTTAAATAATTAAGTACTAAAATGAACATCCACATAAACATGAAACATGAAATCAACACATAACACCAATATGGTTACAAGGAAACCCAAATAGGTAAAAACCCCATTGGGAATTGAGACCCACTAATATTTTGCACTAGTGTTTTATGATCCTTGTTAGAAGATCTTTAACCCTGTTAGGAGTTTCTTTACAATATATTTAGTACAGTAGACCATGTCAAGGGTCAAACCCTGTTAGGAGTCTTTTACAATAAACCCTATTAGGGGTGTGGACACACTATCCTAGAGCTCACTTCTCAAGTGGTGAAGGCTGCAACCTTCTGATCTTAGATACACACTATATCTATTGGATGAACTCTTACTTTGACACTACTTGTCTGATCAGCTCCTTGATGCACTGATGCTTTGACCTCTTGTAAATCTCTAATACATCTTATAGACACTTTGCACACTTCTTCTCTTCTTATCTCAACAATATATCAACTCTCATACAATTTACAATGGGTGCATCTCATATTTATATGCGCATACAAAAAAAATAACTAGGTCGGCCATTTAACTGATTACATACAACACTTCCAATTGAATTGGCTCAAGTGTGTTTACAAAAAAACATATTTACATGTTGGAAACCTAATTACAATAGGCGCATGGCCTTTACATCATAATAATATAATCACAAATCAAAATGCCAACAATCAGTTGCTTACTCTGTTCTTCTCTGGCACACACTGGCTATGTAACTTCAACTATCAGTAACTTTTTCATACTTGCATATCTGATCATGTGCTCATAGACTAAGCATCAATATACTCTAACAAACTTATCTTCTAGGGTGCATACCATAACTCAATGGTACGCATGTGCGCTGATGCTCTAAGCTTTAGGTACTCTATACATTGTCTAGTCTTCAACACTTAGCCAATTTATAATCTTCTCCTCAAGTGCGCTAACTCCAAAACACTATATGACTTTATTGCCATAATGACAACATTATACTAAGTCATATACACTAGTATAGCCAACTTTCTAACCAAAACATAAAAGAGGGGGATAGAGAACATCCCAAACAAATAAGAATGAGCCAAATAGGAAACAACAAATCTAACCAGGAACTACCATCCTCTCATATTCTAGATGGAGTCTTCCATCTTCTTCTCCAAATCTATCATATTTTTCAAATTTTCCTTGAGACCCATGATCTCCTTACTGGAATAAGTGTTCTAATTCTTTTTGTCTTTGCATCTGGCACCAAGTCCTTTATCGGTGGTGTTGGGGATCTACATGGATTTCCACTCCTTCTCCAGCATTTCAACCAGCCTGCAAATATTATTGGTATAAGATTGCATACCTTCCATAGAATACTTGAGAAAGTCCTCCAAAAAAATTTCAATGCACTCAATCCTAGCCAGAAGCTTAACAAGGTCACATAAGTCCTCAGAATATTCCTTACCCCTGTCATGAGTTATTTCCAAAAGGCTCTAAAACTTGGTATCCAATTCCTTATTCTAGGTTTTAAGCTTCACAATCTCATGAAAACACCGGTTTTTATTCCTAAAAGAAAAGAGGTCTTTAGCTTTACCTGTATGTAAAAATCTCAGAGATGAATCCTCTTTATCATTTAGGTCCTCCATTTCCATGGACATAGAATCTACTCTATTATCATTACCTTGGCTAAGGGGCTTATTATTCTCATAGTTGGAAATAATTTTAGTAGTATACATGATTTCATAATCTTCCCCTTCTAGCTTCTCCTCTCTATCTAAATTTCCCTCATCATTGTGACTCTCATCCTTGGTATCCTTTGAAAGGGTTTACTTCTTTTCTTTTTTAGAGATTGTATCCTTATCATTGTTATCAAGGATTTTCTCTCTAGCATGTTTGTTCTCCTCAGTATTTTGAAATTGATCCCTACTAGTAGGGTCAAGATCAATAATAATATTTCCAATGCTCTAGTTAGGATTCAATTTAGAAACATGATCTTCTCTAAAGCTATCAATAGAGATGACATTCTTACCTTCAGTTTCCTCTCTCCCTTCCACATTAGCATTTTCATATTTTTTATCCCCCTTTACCTCGGTCACCTCCTTAATCTCTTTCCCAGAGTTTTTAGAGATCTCCATCTCATCCTTGGAATCTTCCCTAGAGGAAGACGTGCTCTTACCATCAACATACAAAGCCTTATTTTTATTTTTACCAATTTCCTTTTTTCTTGAACTAGGTAACTTAGAATCTTAATCCACAGCAGAGCTATCACCATGATCCATCTCCTCATTATCTGAGCTCAAAGAAACCAAAACCTCCTTCTTCTTATACAAAGACAAAGGAGAATCATCAATCGGCTGAGAGCCAACTTCTATCCTCTTTTTGGCTGGTGAAACCTTCTTTCCCTTACTAGGAGTTATGCTCTTTCTCTTTTCCTTTAGTTTTTTCACAGCGCTCATTGGGAATTTTCTCAACATAAACTCATGAATAATAAGAGTAAGGCCCTCGTGGAGAAATGGTTTATCAACATCCTTTCTATTCTTAGAAAGGCTGCAAAGGAGATATTTGAAGAGATAGTAAGGAAAGGAAATTAAATCCATGTGACAAAATTGATTTAACATAACAAAATGGTGAGACATAGCTCTTGTAAAATGACCATCCATTGTTATATAATCTATCAAGACAATAAGGACCTTACACCATAGACTCTTAATATTATTGACAAAAAAAAAGCCCCCATTCTTAACCATAGAATCCCTTTCTTTAGTTGTCTTAGGGAATTTGATGGCATCCATTTTGGAAAAAAATTTGTTTCTATAAAATTTGAGACTAGATAAGAGTAAACTAGTTACCTATGCAATAAGCTCCACATTGAGGATAACTTGCCTACCATCAATCATGGCATTATTTTCCCTCCATCTGACAATAAATTTATAAGTAATACCCTTATCATAACCATGCAATCACTTCAGGTAGGGAGTAATATTACCCTTCTCCAACTTCCTCCATAATTTGGGGTTCTTCTTAAGGTCAAGGCAATCTACAGGTTCCTCTCTATGAAAATTACCTCCCATCTATAGGAAATCTGCAACTAGGTTGTAATCATTAGATAATAAGATTATTGGACTCCTTATTGGTGGATGTAGCCCAGGGATTGGGTGAACCACATTAAATATTTGTGTCTTGTGTTCTCTTTTGTTTGGTCTATTATTTTCTAATATCAGTTATATTTGCATGCAACTGTTATTTTTGTCTTGTTAAACCTAACAAGTGGTATCAAAGCAAGGTTATTTTTTCAGTTATCGCCCACTTGGTGACTGATCAGGCTCCATGCTAAACAATAATCCTGATACTTAGGGAAATTTCAAAGGGGACTATTAAAAATCCAAAAGTCCTCCCAAAATTTAGTATTCCTCTCATCCACAATCTTTCATCTACCCCCTACAACAACCACCCCTCTAGCTTTCATCACAATATTGTTCCAAATCATAGAGCCAACAACATTGAGATCCTCCTGTTAGGAATAGTCCCAAGAGATAACTGAGATAAGGGGGGTGAATCATTTATCTACAAGATTCAATTCTTTTTCAATTAAGTACAAAAAAACATTAAGCATAAACACAATATGAGAACACTTAATACAACACCACAATTTTGGTTATGGGGAAACCCAAATAGGTAAAACCCCTAGTGGGAATTAGCACCCACTATAAACTGCACTAGAGTATTATGATCCCTATTAGAAGATCTTACAACCCTTTTAGGAGTTGATCTTTACAATGCATTAAGTACAGTGACCTGGTCAAGGGTCAAACCTTGTTAGGAGTCTTTTACAATTAACCCTATTAGGGGTGAGGACACATTGTCCAGGAGCACACTACTCAAAGGGGTGAAGGCTACAACCTTTTTTTTAATAGATACACACTATATCTGGCTCTTGGTGAACTATGCATAGACCTGTTGTCTTGATCAGTTCCAATGAATAGCATATACTCTCTACTTTGTCACATAGACCTTTTGTTGATTGCTCAACAGTTCGCACCTTCTTCTCTGCTCTTGTCTTTCAACTCTCTGCCATAGTTAGCAATCACAAATGATTGCCTATAATTATCTTTCCTCTAAATGATCTAAATCAAGTTGACCTATTAGAACCATCTTGAAATCATATTAGAGAAAAAATACAACTATCCAATAACATCTCAGTCGGCTCTACTAAGCACACAACACAAATTAGGACCGCCCAACTCAATATGAGTAGATGCATCACTTCACACTGTTAGCTTCACCAAATTAACTGATACTTTCTTCTCATTCTGAATTACATCATGTGCTCTTAATAAATCATTCTTAACTCTTCTCCAAACACTAATCCAAGAACACATATCAAACTGATAGGCGCAATGACTACAACAATAAAATCAATGTCAGCTCTACCAGATAAACTTAGGAAACTATGACTGTCAACTAGAGACTTCATAACTTAATTTGTACTACATATCTGACTTTGCATCCATGAAAATAGTATCATCCATATGTATTCAACATAAATATAAATGTGCAAGGCTACATTACAACCATATTATAAATCTCATATAGAACTCTTCCTAGGACCTGTTAGGAACACTCACTGATACAGAATGTTGTATTACTGTCTTCTCTTCGAATCAATCTCTATGTCTATGATATCATGATGATAAAATATGTAGGAAACATATACTCACATCTCTCTCCATCATTCTTCCATGCATGATACTTACCATATGTTTTCATCAATGAAAAACATATAGTCAGGACTCTGGCTTACTGGCAAACCTCCAACAATCTCCCCCTTTGGCATTGATGGAAACATATGGAATGACAAGCACCACCAATCCAAATGTACTATCTTTTTATAATATTCTCCATTTAATCAAAAAAACTCCCCCAAGGATGAATCCTTCATCTCTTATTGTTTTGACAAATACTCACTCCCCTTGCTGCAATTCTTTTATAACATTCTCCATTTCTTCATCAAGAATTCCTTAAGGATGAATCCTCCATCTACTATTGTATTACTTTTTTTTTTTTTCATGACTATATACTTACTCCCCCTTTGACATCAATGGAAAAGGGTGCCAAAAAATTAAGCACTGGTACTACTCCTGAAGTAGAGTAGTCATCCTTTCATCAGTCATTGAGGACTGATGCACTCCTACAATCTCTAATTAGATTGAGGGAAGGGGATTACTCTCAGCTTCTCCCTGATATAATTGAATGTATCCTTAGGTAGAGGCTTTGTGAATATGTCTGCCAGCTGATCCTTTGTTCTCACATAGTCCAAATTTACTTCTTTCTCTGCTACTTTCTCTCTTAGGAAGTGATATTTTATCTCAATATGTTTTTTCTTTGCATGCATCACTTGGTTCTTTGACATATTAATAGTGCTAGTGTTATCACAATGAATAAGAATAGGATAGTAAATCTGAATACCAAAATATTTTATCATCTTCTTGATCCACACAACTATAGAACAATTCAATGTTACTACTACATACTCTACTACTGTTGACTAAGAGATAAAACTCTTCTTCTTGCTTGTCCAAGTGACAAGTCTATCACCAAGAAATATTGCACCTCCTGAGGTACTCTTTCTATCATCCATGCATCCTACCCAATCTGCACCTATATATACATGAAGCTCTACATTCTCTAAATTAGGATACCATAAACCATATTCTATAGTTCCTTTCAAATATCTGAATATCCTCTTTACTACCATGAGATGACTTTGCTTAGGTTCTATTGCAAATCTTCCAACAATACCAACTGCATTGGAAATGTTTGGTCTAGTTTGAGTAAGATATATAAGTTTACCAATCATAGACTTATACAAGGTTATGCCTACTATTGGTGAGTCATCTTCTTTTGAAATCTTGCATCCTATTATCATAGGGGTACTTACTAGCTTGCAATCATCCATCTTGAATTTCTTCAAGATCTCTTTCACATACTTAGTCTTATTTATGAATATACCTTTGTCTGTCTGCTGCATATTCAATCCCAAAAAGTACTTGATAGGTCCAATCATGGTCATTTCAAATTCTTTCTACATCTCCTTAGAAAATTCTATACTAAGCTTGTCATTTCCACCAAAGATAATGTCATCAAAAAATATAGCAACTAACAATAGTCCATCAGATGTTTCTCTTATGAATAAATTATAATTTGTTGCTCCTTTATTGAATCCAATATTTGTAAAATATCCATCAAGTCTTTCATACCATGCTCTAGGGGCTTGCTTATGTCCATAGAGGGATTTCTTCAATCTACACACCATATCAAGTTTGTCTGATAAGGTGAATCCTCCAAATTTCTCTATGTATACTTCCTCCTTCAACTCTCCATTCAAGAATGTTGACTTAACATCCATCTGGTATACCTTAAAGTATTTGAATGTAGCATAGGCTAGAAACAACTTTATGGCTTCCAATCTTCTTACAGGGGAAAATGTATCTGAATAATCAATTCCTTCTCATTGTGCATATCCTTTACACACTAGTCTTGATTTGTTTCTTACCACTATTCCATCTCCATTCATCTTATTTCTGAATATCCACTTGGTTCCAATTACATTCTTATCACTAGGTCTAGGGACCAATTCCCATGTATCATTCTTAATTATCTAATCTAGCTCTTCTTTCATTGCTTCATGCCAATTCGAATCATTACATGCATCTTCAACACTTAAGGGTTCAATTTGTGATAGTAAACATACCTCTTCATTTGTTGTGGAACTCTTTGCTTTTGATCTTGTCATGACTTTAATGTTCTGATCTCCAATGATGTCTTCCTTTCAATGATATCTAGATGTGAATTTTGGAACATTAGGTGTGACTCTCTCAGCTGACTTCTGTGATTTTTCTTCACTAGTTTCAGGATCATTGAATAATACATCAATGCTGTCAAAAATTTCATCAACAATTATTTCTCTAGTGGTAGGTCTAGGTTCTTCTTCAATCATAGGTGCATAATCATGATATCTTTCTTGAACCATAAACTTCTCATCAATATAAACATGAGCACTTTCAATGATCTTCTTTAATCTTAAATTGAAACATCTATAAGCTTTTCTTTTAGTAGAGTAACCAAGAAAAATACCTTCATCACTTCTTGCATCAAACTTTCCAATTGCTTCATCTCTCTTGATGTAGCACTTGCTTCCAAAGATTCTGAAGTATTTGATTGTAGGTACAATCCCAAACCATAGCTCATAAGGTGTCTTGTCTACACGTGGCCTCAATTGAATTCTATTGATTGTGTAGACTACAGTATTGACCACATCTCTCCAATAGGTGTCTGCAACCTTTCCTTCAATCATGATGGTGCACGTTGTGTCAAGTATGATCCTATTCCTCATTTCTACAATTTCATTCTTCTGAGGGGTTCTAGGTGCACTTAACTATTTTTTTATCCCATGTTCTTTGCAATACTCATAAAATCTGTCAGAGGTGAATTCTCCTCCTCTATCTAATCTCAAACATGTAATCTTCAATCCAGACTCATTTTCAACCTTAGCTTTGAATAATTTGAACTTCTCAAATGCATCTAATTTATCCTTTAAGAATGAAACCCACATCGTTCTAGAAAAATCATCAACAAACAAAATAAATTACCTTTCACCATAGTATGATCTTGTTTGATTTGGTCCACATAGTTTTGTATGCACTAGATCCAATTTTTTCTCTGCTGAATTATGCTTGCTTCTTAATGAATTCCTCACATGCTTACCCATCACACATTCCCTACATATTGTATCAACTAGTTTTGCAATGCTAGGAAGTCTCTTACTGCATTTACACTACTTATCTTAACTATGTTGTCAAAATTGATGTGACATAATCTCTTGTGCCATAACTTATCTTAACTATGTTGTCAAAATTGATATGACATAATCTCTTGTGCCATAACCAACTATCATCTACTTTAGCAACAAAACAGCTTCAGGATTAAGCTAAAAAACATTACCTTTAGTCTTTGAACCTGATGCAATCATCCCTCCTTTTTTATTAATGATGCACTTGTTGTCTTTGAATTCCAACTGATATCCTTTTTCAAGAAACTATCCAACACTTAGTAGATTATGTTGCAATGCATCAACATAAAGAACATCACCAGTGTTGTTCTTTCCATCCAAGGTGATAGCTCCTCTACCTATGTTAGGTTTAAGAGTGTTGTCTCCAAATCTAACCATGCCACCTTTGTATCTATCCATATGTACAAATCTATCCTTGTCTTCTGTCATGTGACGTGAGAAACCACTGTCAATGATCCAATCTTTCCTAATGTCAGCTTGTGAAATTAGTGCTAACTCTTGTGTTTTCTTTTCATCTTCAAGGTCCATTTCATCAAACATTTTCTCTATTTCTTCAAGAGAAATGAATCCAATTTCATCCTCTATTGACTCTTCATCTGATACTCCATCACCAGCATAGTAACATTCTTTTTTATACTTAGGTTTGTAGTTATTTTTGAACTTCTTGACTCTTGTAGGACACTTAGATGCAAAGTGACAAATCTTGTTACATGAAAAGTATTTGAATGGTAACTTACCTTCATATTTCCCTTTTCCTTTCCTTTCTTTCTTAGCAATCAAAGAAATGAAATCATCTAGTTCTTTCTCTTCATCATCATCATCATCAAAATTACCAGAGATGTTCAAAGATTTCTTACCATGGACTAAAGCTTTGAATGTTGTTTCACTTTTAGGCTCTATCTTCAATCTTGATATTTCAAAGGTTGAAAGCTTTTTGATTAAGGTCTCTCTTTTAAAGTCTTTTGTGGACTACATATTTTCATCTAGGATGCATATCTTATTGTCATATTATGGTGTCAAGGTAGTCATTAATTTATCCATTATGTCCTCTTCTGAAATTTCTCCACCATTGTTTTTGATTCCTCCAACTACTTCATTTATCCTTTGATTGTAAGCTCTGACATTATCATCAAGTAGCATCTCTAATGTATTGTATATTTTCTTCCATGTCTTTCTGCATGCATTCTTGGCTTGAATATCTCCTTCAAACATGTCTTCTAGATATCTCCATATCTTATAGGCTTTGTCCATTTTCTTGATCTCTCAAAACTCATTGTCAGATAGGGTGTTGATAAGGGCTTCTTTGGCAATAGAATTTGAAGTGAACATCTCCTTTTTCTTCAAGGTTGTGTCATCTTTTACAAGATCTGCTAGAGAGGGAATGTGAACTTCTTTGGTAGATACTTCAAAAATCTCAAAGGCAATGCACTAAAAATGTGTCATCATTTTGTTCTTCTAATCTAGATAATTCTCTCCATCAAACTTAGGACTTTCTTTTCTAAAGAATTCCATCTAATCAACCTCAAGTTGTTAAACTTTCTCTCTGAGGCACTTGGCTTTGATACCAATTTTTAGGAATAGTCCCAAGAGATAACTGAGGGGAGGGGAGGTTGAATCATTTATCTACAAGATTCAATTATTTTTCAATTAATTATAGAAGAACATTAAGCATAAACACAATATGATAACACTTAATGCAACACCACAATTTTGGTTACGGGGAAACTCAAATAGGTAAAAACCCCAGTGGAAATTAGCACTCACTATAAACCGCACTAGAGTATTATGATCCCTATTAGAAGATCTTACAACCTTGCTAGGATTTGATCTTTACAATGCATTAAGTACAATGACCTAGTCAAGGGTTATACCCTATTAGGATTCTTTAACAATTAACCAAGTTAGGGGTGAGGACACACTGTCTGGGAGCACACTGCTCAAAGGGGTGAAGGCTACAACCTTCTATTTAATAGATACACACTATATCTAGATCTTGGTGAACTGCACGTAGACCTATTGTCTTGATTACTTCCAATGAATAGCATATACTCTCTACTTTGTCACATAGACCTTCTGTTGATGGCTTAACACTTCGCACCTTCTACTATGCTCTTGTCTTTCAACTCTCTACCATACTTAGTAATCACAAATGACTACCTATAAATATCTTTCCTCTAAATGATATAATCAAGTCATCCTATTAGAAGCATCTTGAAATCATATTAGAGAAATAATAAAACTCTTAAATAAAATCTCAGTTGGCTCTATTAAGCACGCAACACAAATTAGGACCGCCCAACTCAATATGAGTAGACGTGTCACTTCACACTGTCGGCTTCACCAAATTAAATAATACTTTCTTCTCATGTTGAATTATGTCATGTGCTCTTAACCAGTCATTCTCAACTCTTCTCCAAACACTAATCCAACCACACATATCAAACTGATAGGCGCAATGACTACAATAATAAAATCAATTTCAGCTCTACTAGATAAACTTAGGAAACTGCGACTATCAACTGGAGACTTCATAACTAAATTTGTACTACATATCTAACTCTACATCCATGAAGATAGTATCATAGATATGTCTTCAACATAAATCTAAATGTACAAGGCTCCATTAAAACCATACAGTAAATCTCACAAAGAACTCTTCCTGGGACCTGTCAGGAACACTCACTGATACAGACTGTTGTATTACTGTCTTCTCTTCAAATCAACCTCTGCATCTATGATATCATGCTAATAACATATCTATGAAACATATACTCACATCTCTCTCCATTAGTATTCCACACATGTTGCTTCACATATGCTTTCATCAATGACAAACATACAGTCAGCACTCTAGCTTGCGAGAAAATTTCCAACACCTCCATGGTTATCTGATCAAGAGAGAGATTTTTGACATATTTTTCTTTCCATATAATGTTCCATTATCTCTCCTCTCCATACATCCTCCATATTTGTCTAGCCAGAAGGGCCATATTCATTTGGTTTATAGTTATGATGCCTAGACCTTCAAGATTCTTGGGTTTACTGACTTAATCCTATTCCAGAAGAGGGATACATTTCCTATCTTCAGTACTAGACCATAAAAAGCATTTTTGAATGCTTTCCATCTTCTCAGCAATCTTGGAGGGAATTTTGAAAAGGTTGAGAGCATAAATAACCAATCTTTCTAAGGACTTGAGTAATGTTTCCTTCCTGAGAGAGAAAGATTCCTTTCCATTTAGTAAGTTTTCTATTGAATTTCTCTATTAAATCCAACCAAAGGGATTTTTGTGGTTTCTACCCTAAAGGATAGCCCAACTACATGGAGGGGAAGGTAGCGATGTTGCACTCCAAAATATAAGCTATTTTCAACTATCTTTCCTCTGGAGCATTAATGAAAAAGACATATCTCTTCTTCCATTAAATTAACTAACCCGAGGCTCTAGAATAGGAGAGAAGGACACCTATGAAGTTTCTATCCTCTTGAAGAAAAGCTTCACCTATAGCTATAGTATCATCAACAAACTACTCATGGGAGAAAATTAAATTAGACAAGGAAGGATGCCACCCTTTCAGATTCCTACCACAAATTAATTGTTGGATGTTCCTTCCCGAATGTTCATCCATGATAGTGAAGAGTAAGGGGGAGACAGGATTTCCCTACCTCAAACCTATGGAGTTGTTGAAGAAAGGAGAGGAGGATCTGTTGATAAGAATAGAAATAGAGGTAGTGGAGATGGGTTGGTTAATCATTTGAATAATGTTTGTTCCAAAACCAAATGTCTCCGATAGCTTCATCATAAAATTCCATTCCACTATGTCACAAGCTTTAGCCATATCCATCTTCAAGAAAAATCATCATTTCTTAGATTTGGATAGAGAATGAATATTCTCATGGACAATAATGATAGAGTCCAGGATTTTGGACTGCCAGGAACAAAAGCTTTCTGCTGGGGAGAAATGATGAACGAAATTATTTTAAGAATTCTAAGACTCAGAACTTTAGAACATCTGGAAATAGTTATGGCTAGGAGCCTTATCATATTCAAAAGAAAAAATCACATCCTTGACTTCCTTAGCTGAAGGAATATCTCCCAACATTTTATTCTACTCCTTAGTGACAATCCTAGGGATACCAATCAACATCTTTTCTTGTTTAGCTTCAATGAGATTATGGTCAGCAGCTAAAAGGTTGGAAAAGTATGTAACAACTTTATGTTTTAGATCTTCCTCCTTGACTAGTTTAGAAGAACCTTTGAGGATGTGATTAATCATATTAGTTTCCTTGTGTTTCAAAGTGGTAATATTGAAATATTTATTGTTTCTATCTCCTTCCTTAATCCAAGAAACCTGAGACCTTTTTCGCCAATAGACTTCTTCCTTTGAAATAACATTATGGTAAACAAAAAGAGCCTCAATCTCATTTTTTTTAACTTCATCAGAGTAACCAAATAGCTGAGTAGAATCCTGAACCATTTTGATTAAAAATATATCCAAAAACTTCCTTCTTCCACTTCAAATTTGATAATCCTTAATTTCTTGACCACTCTGAACATGGTTGACCCATCAATGTTCATGGTCCACCATTCTAAGATCCTCTTTTCCAAATTTGGGTGGAGGGTCCACCCTTTTCAAAGTGGAAGAGAAAATTTATTTTACAAGAAAGAGGGTCAATAGAAAAAGAAATAGGGAAATGGTTAGAGCCTATTTTAGAGATAGAAGTAAAAGAGAAAGAATACTTATTGTACCATTGTGGGGAGATCAGAGCTTTGTCCAACCTCACATGGATGTAGTCTTTGTCAATTCTTCTATTATACCAAGTGTAACTAATTCCCTGAAAATCCATGACAGTCAAGGCTTGACAGTCGATAAAATCCATAAGGTTAAATTTTCTCTCCATTTGAGAGACAGATCCCCCAAAATTTTTTGACTCCTTTAGAGGGGTGTTGAATTCCCCCATAATCATCCAACTTTCATCACAAAAATGGATTCTACGATTAGCTAACTTATTCCAAAAGTTAGCTCTATTACTCTTAGAATTCGGAGCATAGATATTAGTCAAAACCCAGTCAAAATTATCTCTAATATGATGCATGTGAATGGAAACCATATTATCATCCTCAAAAAGAACATCACCTCTAATAATAATTTTGTTCCAAAAACTAGTTGTGCCACCTGAGGCCCCGTCAGAATTGCTACCACTAGTCCTATTATATTTTAAAAAGTGAATTTTTTCCACTCTCTCATTACTCATCTTAGTTTCCTGAACCAAAAGGATTTCTAGATTATGGTCCCTTACTAGATTTATGAGAACATAATGTTTATGGGCCACGTTCAATCCCCTTATATTCCATGAAATGATCTTCACTTCTTACTGGGGGTAAAAACTTTCAGAATGGTCTTTTTTTTTCCATCTTCCACATCTTTCCAACTATCATTATCTTTTCTTTTTTTCAATTAATGTCTTATAATACTTATTAACCCAACTCATATAATATATCACATTGTGATATTACTACATGCTATAAAGTTAAATTTTTCCAACTATCTTTCACGTGTGTCTATTATTTTGGTTGGTGATCTGGGAAAACTTTACCTCCTATCAATGATAGACTGACATATGATAGAAACAAATAGGAGAAGTTATTGTGGCCCAATAATTCAAGATAATGGTTACACTAGATAAAGTATTCAGGAAATATGGAGAAAACATCCACCGACAAATACTTCATCATCTTCTCACTAATCTGGGAGATGAAAATCCAAAAATAGATGACTGGAACTTTCTTACATGACAAGAACTCCTGTAAGGTTATATGTTGCAAGAATGATGAGTTTGATAAGATAGTGCATTTGTTCTCTACAAATGACAATGTTCATAACCATAACATGAGAATGTTGTATTCTTTAAGGCATCTTGTTATACGTAGTCTTGCAACTAAGTCGAGCTATGGTAATACACATAAAGATTGGTCAAATAATGAACTTGATATAGATTTATTGTTAAGAAACAATTCAAGGGTAATGTTGACTATGTCAAATCTATGGATAGAAGTTGGTCTTGTCAATGGAGTGTTGGTATATATCATAAATATTATCTATAAAAATGGAACTGCTCCACCTAAACCACCATCATATGTCACATTTAAATTTGATAATTATTATGCCATACCATATGATGAGCACCATCCAAAAATAGTACTGGTAGAACTGTTACAAAGGGGTAGGACCTTCCAATTACTGTAAAGTTTGGCATGGGCGTTGACAATTAACAAGTCTCAAGGAATGACTCTTTCAAAACCCATAATTGATATAGGTCCAAGCAAAAGAGAAGGGTGTACATTTATGGCTATATCTTGTGTAAAGTCTCTACAAGGCTTCAGAACAATGCCACCCTTCACATATGACTGCTAGGAAAAAATTAAAAGTGGGAAATAACTTTCAAATAGAAAAGTTGAAGAATTCAGATTTAGATGTCTTCACAATCAATGGTGTACTCTAATGATGTATTTCCAACTTCCTATTAAAAAATATACAATGAATTCTTTTACTACATTATATGTGATAATTATCTTAATTACTATATCATTAATCTTATTGTGCACATTCATACATGCTATTTTGTGCTAAGTGACAAGTAAAATCAAATTTTCTCAATCTAACATGATTACCTCATTATTTTAGATTTCTTATGGTTTTTAATTTTTTTGGCTAATATTTCTTGATAATTAATTGTACCCTCAAATAAAGGTTGCAGTACCCTCTTCATTATTGAATATTATGTGATATTACCTACACCTCATCACTAACATATAATAATACTCAACGTAGAAATATCCAATAAGATTAATGAAAATCCTAGACTCTATCCTAACTTAAACCTTAATAATAATATTAACTAAGCCTAGATGCAATCCTTCACCATAACTGTAATGAGTGTTATCAAAAACTCTATATCAAACTTTCGATACTATTTATATTTTTAGTCAACACACCCTAATTGTAACCTTGATCGTATTAATAAATGAATGCTAAGATAATTCTAAAATGTAACCCAAACCCTAATTGAAAGATATGACATAAGAGTTACCCTAACACTTGTTAGGATTAGAAAACATAAATTTAATAGTTACATGCAAATATATTCAATAATGCAAAGGAATAAATCACACATGAGTAGAACTAGAAGACACAAATATTTAACATGGTTCACCCAATCCCTGGGCTATGTCCACAAAATAGAGAGTCCAATCTTATTATCTAGTAACTTCAGCTAGTTACAATCTGCAATCACTTGCAACTCAATATCATTGTACAAGAAGTTACGAAATCATCATATTTTGAGAAGACCATAACCCTAAGCCATTATAACAAGACTTATTTTTATTAACAAGTTAACCCTAATTGACAAGTCAACCTAGGGAAAAGCTTGATGAGTCAACCTAGGAAAATGTTTGATGTGTCAAATCAAAAATTCTTGATGAGTTAACCCCCAAAAAATTATTTTGGGTAATTTCCCTAAACCCCATGATAAATAAAATGTGTACAGTACATTCTTGATTAGTCAACACAAGCCAAAAATATCCCACTTGGGGACTAATCAAGCTCCACACTAAGAAACCTCCAACTTAGAGACTGATCCTGTAGCAACACCACTACCCAAAAAATTCCCACTAGATTGACACACCTTGGACTCTGTTGTTCTTTGTACCTTTTTTTAGTCTTGAAGACCAAGCAAAGTTGAAGAGTTCAGCTTCTCTCTTGTCACTATAACACTCCAAAATTGGCACCTTACAACCCTAGCAAATTTTGTTGCATTTAGTCTCATTCAATTAATTTTTCTGAATCATCAAAGTCCTATTGTACTAGTAAATTCTATCTTCCTAAATTGACCCTACTTGACTTAATGTCAAATGTAGAAAACCCTAAATCTGCATTAATCATATGCTATATTTAATTCATAAATATCGACTATAATTGGCTAAATAAACTCTATGATTGATTAATTTAATTATGAATTCCTAGCACTTTATTAACTTAAATTCACCCCTTTTAGCTAAAACACATAAAAAGGAATTAAATAATATTTTGTTTTAAAATAAATATCCTGATTTTAATAATTGAATTTAATTGTTCAAATAATTGAGAAAGTTCATTTATGAGGTCATATTGTATTTATTTTATCAAATATTCTCTACCAAATCCTTTCTTTAGTTCAGAAAAAGAAACTTTGTGTTAACTGGAAATCCAAAAGTGCAACAAGGAAGTTAACTGCTCCACTCACTCAAAAGGAAACAAGTTGATTGTCTCTCAATAGGAAACTTGCCATTCCAAACTGAGCTTCCTTCCAATCTCCACCATTCATCTTGTTCAATCTTGACCATCGATTAAGCTCAGGATTCTATAAAAGAACTATCTCATTCCTCATTTGGGGATGCAACTTTTGAGTAGCGAACCTCTGGAGAATTGTCATTTCAATTTACTTGCTTTCAAGCTTTAGCTAATCTTATTTGCATACTAGATTAATATCATTTTAGATTAATAATACATCTTAGCTTATCTTAATTGTTCTTAGATTAATCTCATCTTTAATTTTCTATATTAATCTTGCACTCATTCTAGGGTAATTACATTTTAATTTCTAGTTAAATCCTCCATTCTAGTGCTAGTCTATGGTTGTTGGACTCTCGATTCTGAGAGCTACTCAAAATCCTACCTAGATAGGAGGTAAGAGGTCGAATCATCCAAGCATGTAGGATGAATGATCCCACATTCATTCTTGTATGTGACTAATGAGAAATGAATATTTTGAAGTGTATGGCTAATTTAGAGGCCCACATTTAGCATATACATTTCTAGCACCCACTGTGGGGCATAAAATTCAATTTTTGGCCTCATTTTCTGACTTTTTTCTGTTGAATTCTATATTTTGTCTATACATCTTTGCTGCAGATTCTCGTGCAAAGTTGTGGTTATATTAGCATTTCCTCACACAACAAAGCCACTTTCTCGCATGAAGCCATGCATTTTCTCATGCAAGCTTTGATACCAGAGATCTCTAATTTCTAGTTTTGTACTTTTTATTCTCTGCTAAGTGTTATTTCCCTGTTTGCTATAATTTACTGATATTGTTTTTTGATACAGCTTAACAGTGGGTTGCAGGCCGTATGTTGAAGGCTCCTAAAAACATGACTATGTAAACTTACTGATAGTTTAAATGTAGGACACTTTCCAAAAATCACCTGTCCAAGCACTTCAAACCCACTCAAACATTCTGTCTGCTTTATTTCTTTCTTTACATAGTCTAATTAGGGCCTTGTTAAAACCTCTTAAGGATCTTGATAGTAGAATAGGGTAATAGGCTCTTCATTACATGGAAGTGATGACCATGAATGAATCCAAGACCTAGATGCTTCTAGAAGGATAGAGACCCAGGGGAGCAAGGAAAGGTAACAAATTGATTGACTCATCCACTAGTGAGGGGATTATACTCTTCTCTCTTTGAGAGAATCAAAAACTTAGAATCTCTTGGATTTGTTGAGAGAGGAGTTAGCTCAATGATGAACTTGTCTGGTGCATTTGGGTAAGGTTTAGAGGTAGAGGATTATGCTCTTCTCTCTTTGAGAGCATCAGAAACTCTGACCCTTGAATCTGAACCAAGTCTGAGTCACCTTTAGCAGGCCTGCCAGAAGTTGAACCTCCGAGAATGACCCAAGTGGGCACACACCTTTTTCTGGTGATTCCACCCCACTATAATAAAGTTTCTTTGTTGAGTGAAAGGCTACAAATCCACATTAATTTCTTTCTCTTAATCCATGATGTTGAACATCTTGAGGAAGCCCTATTCATTGTACTGAGCGGCGCCGCTCCTAGCCTTGCTTGTCGGGGGTGTACACTTTTAGGAGTTAGTGTGGCTGAGAGGCCCTAGCTTTTCTTGTGAGGGCATAGGAGATTAATGTGAATAGAATCCTATTAAACACTCTTTTATTTAGTTTCCTACCTGGTTCACATCTGAAAGGGGACATAATCTTTGTGCAGGGAGAGGGAAGAATCTCTCCCATAGATTCTCACCATAGGCATGCACCTGGATGTTTAAAGGTGGTATATGACACTGGCCCCTACTTCAAGGGTAACCTTTGAAAATATACGATTAATTCCTTGGAAACACAAAAAACATGAGCACCCTATATGGGGAAACAGGGATGTGTGAGGTGAACGCATGCACATAAGTTTTGAGGCACAGATTTTGTCTTCTCTACCATTTTCTTTGTAGGGATAACTAAGTGTTTATTTTGAGTCTTAAAATGTCAAACATGTTCAAATCTGTCAAGACTCCCATGATTCTCCCAAGTTTCTTTGTCCTAGTGGACCTATTTTCAACTACTGATTGTTTCACAACTACTTGTTAGTCCAAAACTTTATGCTTGTTAACTATTGATTTCCAATATTCAAACTGAGATTTGTTGATCCAAAATCATCCTAAATTAGTCTGTAAACTAAGTATTATATCAAAGAGAAGCCCACGTTGTGTCTCTTAACCTATTTCTATCTCAAAAGATGATCTAGACTGTGTGGTTTTGTACTTACTCGCATGTCTAGTTGCATAACCTCACGCGAGATTCTGGCTCTCTGTGCAGTTCTTTGCATGAGATTCTACATCTTTGTACAAATTTTTGCTAAAGTTCTATGAGGAACCCTGACATTTTCTAGTCTGATCCTACACTTCTTCACATGACCCTAACATATCTTTGTGAGAACTCAGTATATCTTCACGTGGGACTTTATTTCCTCATGCGAAACTATCCCACTTTTTATCAAGACAACGAGCTATTTCCTATCTTCTTGTTATCTTTCTGCCTAGTTTGGTTCCTATTTGGGGTTTGTCTGCCTATCTTCCTACTTGCACACAGTCTAAAATTGGATATCTCAGGTAGAGAACTACATTATGATCACTTGAACTTACCTTGTCTCTTTTCTATTTACTCATCCTATTTTTTTATCATACCTTGCGACATGATAGTCATCTCTCGGCTGTTCTAGCCTTACTCTCGACAAATTGTACTGGGTATATTTCACCTTTGTCACTCTTTGCACTTATCTTGAGACATAGTTCCAAGCATATTCCTAGTTCACCCCTGTTACACAATCTTTGTCTATGAATGTTTCAACTTGAAGTAGCAACATATTCCCTTTACATCTTATTAGATGAGGTAGAGGTAGACCGCACAACCGAGGACGAGGTCATTCCCAACCTGTCACACAGTCTAAGTGTTGTATAGGATCTTCACTTTCCTCCTTTTTAGCTTCATCTAGAGAGGGTTCATTGTGATCTCCCTCTCCTATCATTTGACCCTACATTCCATGTTCATTCTCTATGGACTTTAGTCAGGGCCGGAACCCATTATTTCAAGAACATCAAAACTCTGAAGGGTCATCATCTGAAGCTGACCCTATTGATGCAAAAAAGGATTCCTTAGCCATGAACTCTTGACATACTATACACACTCACACTAACTCTATATACATTAGCATGATGGCTAATCAAAACCAAGAGTGTGAACATAGAAGAGGTCATGATTAGTCTCAAAATGATGGAGATAGGTATCAAGCTCAAAGTATTGTTGACATTCTTGGTAATAACGATGATGAGATAACTCAACAAGACATCAAGGCTTCCCAAGCTAACAAATGCCTCCTAAAAATGATGGAGATCCTCATGAAAGAAGAGAAGGAGAAATACTTTCTTGAACTCGCCAACCAAGGGGCCAAGTTACCTCCAAACTACAAAGTTGAGACTCTTGTGGTCAAAGAAGAGGAAACCGAGACTACTAGACTGAAACAGTTAGTTCAAAACATGCAAGATCAAATCAGTCAATTCATGAAAGACAAGGATAAACTAGTGCAATAGTTCACACTGGAGAGCATTTGTCTATTCCCATTTGATCAGAGTCTTTGCATGCCTCCTTTTCCCAAATGAGTAGAACTTCCAAAATACGACAAATATTTGGGTACCTCTAATCCTCAAGATCACTTGAGAGAGTTTGGTGCTCTGTCTATGGAGTTTATACATGACTAGACTTACCTCATCCATCTTTTCCCACCTAGCTTAGGAGGGTCTTCTATGGAGTGGTTCTCTTGGTTACCTACTAGCGTCAAGTCTTTCGATGAGATTTCCAAAAAAAAATTCCAGCACTATTCACACAATATCCAACACCTGGTTAACATCCATGATCTTTGCAACTTGAAACAATGACATAGGGAACCCTTCTTGACATTTCTCCAGATATGAAGACAACTTTATACAAAATATTCTTGCAAGATACCTGAGTCTGAAAAGCTTGACATCTTTTTAGATAATCTTCTTCCTGATTTTGGGTACCAGGTATAGCTACAAGGTCCTTTAACCTTTGATGACATGATTATACAAGCTATGAGAATAGAATAATTCATGTTCAAGAAAGGAGAACTAACCCTGTACAAGGATAACAAACTAGGGTCCTCCTCGAGAAAAGATAAAACTAAATTTGTCAATAAAAACTAGGATTTTGTGAATGATGGGGTTGTTGATAACGTGACCCCAAAGCCTTCAAAGGCTATGTTCAATCTTACCTCCAGCATGTAGGCAACCAAAGCCACTAAAAAGGCTATGGTAGAAGCTCAGCTACCTTCAAAGTATTCCAGAAGAAAACCTTGGGCCCCTCGACCCAAACGTGAGTTCACTTCCCTTGGGGAACCTCTTGATGTAGTTTACAAGACTTGAAAAACCAAATACTCACTCCTCTAGATAATTTGTGTCCTTATGATCTACAACCATGACCCTCTTTTTGCAATGAATCTACATACTATGATTACCATCAAAACAAAGGTCACAAAACACCTACCTGCATCTAGCTACGGCTTAAGAACCAGGATCTTATCAATAATGGTGATGTTTTGGTGGGGAACCACAAAAATAACTTAGATCACTAGGCATTCAAAGACCCCTTTCCTTCTCACGAGAAGGGGGAATCTTCCAAATCCAAAAATGCCAACATGAAGGTCAACTATATGTACAATAATAATGATAACATCATTAATATGGTTGAACCTATTGATGTCGAATACTATGATGTGATCACCATCAAGGGGAGTGAGGATTCTCCTAGACCCAAGATTTCATTCATCTTGTGAGGCCCTGTGTCTCATTCCCATGAACAAGAATAGTCTTAGGTTTGTACAAACACTGTCACTCGATCTCATGTGAAGATCATTCTCAAAGGCCCCAAGCCTTTTACATCTACACCAAATCAACCTGTAGATAAAGTTGTTGTTGGCCCTACCAAAAAGAATTCAAAATTGGTCCCCACACCTAGCAATGCCAATTAAAGAATCCTAGACCAACTGCAATGAACCAACGCTCAAATTATTATATTTTAGTTGTTGAAAATCCAGCCTACTCATAGGAAGATTCTTGATAAAGCCCTTGCTGAGGCAAATGTCCCAAAAGATCTTGATCTAGACTAGTTTCAATCCATGGTGGGTCACCTGACCTAACCCCATTATCTATCTCTCTCTGAGGAAGACTATCATTCACTGATCCATCCACACAATAACCCTCAACATATTGAAGTCATGATTGGCCTAAAGCATGTCTGTCATGTCCTTATTGATAATGGTGTTGGCCTTAACATATGCTCTGCTAGCTTTCTTACCTTTGGTGATCTTTTAAAGGATCACCATCAAGGCATATGTTGTATTATCATTAGTGTGTAAATTTCCCATTCCACGAAGAAGAAGTCATAGTACCTCATAATATGAGCTATTCTTGCAATATGCTCACACAATCTACTGACAGTTTTGTCCCAACCAACAGAGAATCTACTGAATTCTTTGATGCCAAAATCAAGGAAATGGAACAGACTCTAAAACTCAAGGATACTGGAATGGAGGAGTATCAGATTGAACCTGTATTATCATTGATAGCTCTACCTCCATCTCCACATTCCTATAGGAAACCCTCTGAAAGCAAGAAACCTTATGTCATATGTCCTCAAATAGTCTATGATGGCACCTTTTTATAGGCCACAATGCCACTAGAGGATGAAGATGAAAATAGAGCTATTAAAGCTTGGATTTACAGAGGGAAGGACACATCCAAACCAATCACTCCAACTCCTGAAATAGAACTTGACCAATATAGCACAAGCTTCGAACTCATGAAGTACTACAACTACAAAGGGAATGGCCTTATAGGGGTGAATAAAAATGGATTGCTCAAACCAATTGAAGCTACAAGTTGACAGACAAGAGACACTATTGGTTTAGGCTTTAAGAAGATCCCATTTCATTTAGGGAGTAAGAAATTTGTACCAGAACCAAAATGCTAGCCGGAACCTAAAGGCACTACTTCAGCTAAAAACTTAGAGGACAACTCTGATGAGGATACCTTTCCTTATCATATTCCTCCAAATCTTTTTGTGCTCTTTACAGAGCCAGATGATCCTATACCACCTGTAAGGAAGGAAAAAAATGATAGTGATTCTGATGACACCACCTTAGTTACTCCACTAACATACAAATGGTTGAGGAAAATGAAAACTACTCATCCTAACTATCAAAGTGAATTATACATGTCGTCATGCTTCCAAGAGTAGTTCAAATGAGAATAGATCCAATGGACAATCCATGTTGCAAGAGCTTAACAAGAGTCAAATGGTACAACTAGTATTGATGGCATTCCTATATCAAGCATCATTGACTCACATGAGTATGAGTTTAATTCCCTGTCTAATGGGACATCTGATAATGATGTAGATACTATGCATATGTATGAAAACCTTCTCAAAGTAGGTGTAGGGTCTAGTGGTAGGAAAAATGAGTTAGATTCCATTGACTTTAATGTAGCCTCTACTATGGATTCGAGGATTCAAAGAAATTTGAATGCATCTCTAGATGAGATCACTTTAGGTGTCAACTTGCTTGTCTGCACTTTCGATAACTATACTGTAAACACACTTGAACCTGTCACTTCTCTTTCACTCCACCATCCTAAACTCATGAATTGGAACTCTTCCTTCCCATCTAGTGAAGTCCTTACATTCTAGAATGATTATACCCTTTCCTATTACCTTAACGATGTTGAGCTAGTAATGTCCTCCACCAGTGAAGATAGTGTCAACATGAATGAGGCCGATATCAAGTATCTCAATCATAAAATTAAAAGACAAAAGAATAGGTGCTCTGATGGTGAAAACCACATTGTGGTAGTATCAAAGCCAAAAAAAGTAAAAATAAAAGAGGTATCCAAGGAAGAAAACCTCTCTGAGGCACCCGAGGATGGGATACTTGATATGCTTCCAAGCTATTTTCAAGAAAGGTCATCATTACTGATTGAGTCAACCCAACCTGTGAACTTGGGAACATAAGCTACATCCCAGATCATTCATTTGGCACAGTCACTATCTATAGAAGAGAAAGAGGAATTCATTAGTTTCTTTCAGAGAAAGAAGATCAATTTTCCATGGGCATATTCCGACATGCCTGGATTGGACCCAAATTTGATCATGTATCACTTGTCTATTGCACCAGGCATTAAGCATGCTAAACAAAAGCTCTGTAAGATGCATCTATAGGTTGCGTTACTAGTCAAGGTTAACTTAGAAAAACTTCTCAAAGCTAGCTTTATTAGATAAATTGACTATGTCAAATGGATTTCCAACATCATTCCTATATCTAAACATGATAAATCTATCCAAGTCTGCATGGATTTTTGAGATTTGAACAAAGCATGTTAGAAAGATTACTTTCCATTACCTAACATTGACATGATTATTAACATGATGGCTGGTTATGAAATGTACTCACTGATGGATGGTTTATCTAGCTACAACTAGATAAAGATCATGCCAGAAGATCAAGAGAAGACTTCCTTCACATGTGCCTAGGGAATTTTTTTTTGGAATGTCATGCCCTTTGGACTTAAAAATCCTGGAGCTACATATCAAAGGGTTGTCAACTCTATCTTTCATGACATGATGCATAAGATGATGGAAGACTATGTGGATGACACCTTGGCTAAAAGAAGGAAATGGAAGACACACCTTGCAGATCTAGGTTCTATATTGGATTGCATGGAACAGTTCAAACTGAGGCCCAACCCGAAGAAGTGTGCATTCAGAGTTACATCTAGAAAACTACCACGTTACATAATTTCTTCAAAAGGCATAGAAGTGGATCCTGAGAAGGTTCAATCCATCATGGAAATGCCTCAGCCACACAACATCAGTCAGATGAGAGGACTCCATGGCTAATTATAGTCTATCTGGTGCTTCATTTCCCAACTGGCCGATAAGTTACATGCCTTCACTAAGACTTTACATAAAGGTGTGACATATGAGTGAAATGAAGACTATGACAAAGGGCTCACACAAATAAAATAGTACCTTGAAAATCCCCCAATACTGATGCCTCCTATTCCTAGGAAGTCGCTCATCCTTTACATCTCTACTATAGATACATCTCTAGGTGTCCTGTTGGCCCAAGAAGATCAGAATAATAAGGAAAGATCCATTTATTACATCAGTAGGACACTGGTCTCATATGAAGAAAACTACTGTCATAGAGAAGGATTTCTTAGCAGTGGTGTTTACTTCAAAAAAATTGTGACACTGCATGCTTTCTCACACTACATGATTCATTGCCAAGATTGATCCATTAAAGTACTTGCTCATTAAACCTTCCCTCATAGGTAGACTGGAAAAGTGGGTCATGATACTTAGTGAGTTTGACATCGAGTATGTAGAAATGAAATCCATCAAAGGGAAGGGAATCATAGATCAGCTGGCAGAGGCACCCCTCATAGATCACCAACCATTGAGCATTGAATTCTTAGATGAGTCCATCATGCTTCTCACACATCAATCATGGACCATGTTCTTTGATGGATCATTCACCTAATAGAGGTTAGGTGTCAAGATACTATTAATCATGCCATAAAGGTACTCTTTACCCAAAGCACATAAGATTTTGTTTCCTTGTACAAAAAACATCACTGAGTATGAAGCTCTGATTAATGGCATGAAGATAGCCATTGAATGGTGAGTGGATGAACTCAAAGTCTTTGGAGACTCACAACTGGTCATCAATCAGGTCAATGACATCTATCAGAAAAAGGATTACAAATTTTTGCCTTACAAATGGATGGTTGATGATCTAAGAAAGTACTTTGTACATATCACCTTCCAGCAGATTCCCATGGTAGATAATAAAGAAGGTGATGCAATGGCTACTCTTGCTTCTATGCTACAAATGCTAGAGAATGACTTCCGACATGAATTCCTGGTGGAAATGTTAATCTACCCATCCTATGATACCCCTAAATCTAGGATGATATGTTCAGTCATTGGACACAATTCATCTCGCTACCATCCCATCTACTCTTACCTTTATGCCCAGATTGTTCTGGATACTTACACCCAGAATGAGAAACATCACCTAATCCATAGTGCTTCATGGTATGTCATCATAGCTCACAACTTGTATACATGAGGTCTAGATGGTAACCTCCTTAGGTGTTTAGAAGCTGATGATTCTAAGTGTCCATTAGTTGAGGTACATGAAGGAATTTGTGGGTCTGACTCGAGTGGCCTGACACTAGCCCGTAAGCTTATTAGAGCTGGTTACTATTGGCCAAATATGGAAAAGGAAGCTACATAGTATTCCAAGTCTTGCAAATAGTGTCAACTACATGGAAATGTGATTCGGGCTCTCGTGAAGGAGCTTATTCATCACTTTCTGGCCATTTCAGCAATGGGCCTTTGATTTGGTGGGTCAGATTCATCCTTCTTCCTCGAATGGACACAAGTTCATCATCACTACTATAGATTATTTCACTAAGTGGGTTGAGTCAGTCCCTCTGATCATAACCAATACAAAATCTATAGCCATGTTTATACTAAATTACATCATCTGTAGGTATGGTGTACCCTCCTCAATAATCACTGACAATGGGGGCAGTTCAAGAAAAAGGATATGAAAGAGCTATGCTCTAAGTTCAAAATCACTCAGCACTAGTCTTCTATCTATTATCCCCAAGGTAATGGACAAGTAGAAGCATCAAACAAGGTGATCCTCAAGATCCTGCATCAAACAGTTCACAAATCTGGATGAGACTGGCATCTCTAGATTAATCCGGCTTTATGGGCTTATTGCACAAGCATACAGACACTGACAAGGGCCACACCCTTTTCTTTGGTTTACGGAGTGGATGTTGTGCTACCAATTGAGGTTGAGATTCCTACTCTTTGAGTCTCTCTGAAGGGCCTCATCACTGATGATGATACTAGAATATCTCGGCTACAAGAGCTAGAACTACTAGATGAACATCGGCAACTAGCATTCAATCACCTTTGAGCTTATCAAAAGAGGATGTCCAAAAGATACAATAAGAAAGTTAGACCATGGGACTTCCAAGTGGGTGATCTCATTCTAAGAGAGAACCCCAAGAATCAAAAACAACAAATCTAGAAGGGAAAATTTGAGCCGAATTGTCTTAGTCTGTATATTGTCACTATAGTGTTTAGGTTCAGTGCTATCAACTCTCTACCATAGAGGGAGAACATCTTAAGGAGCCGATCAACACTCTGCATCTGAAATTATTTTACATTTGAGACATCTTCAAAATGCTCCATGTACATACTCAAGCTCTAAAAAAATCCTTAAAATTATAAAATGTTCTGAAAAAATCTATTATCTTGGTGAAAACCTGGTAAACAAGTGCCTTGATAATACCAAAAAAAAAATCAAAAATACAAAAATACAAAAAATTGAAAAAGAGAAAAATGTGCCATTGATGAAAATCTGGTAAATAGGTGTCATGGTAGCAAAAATAAATAAAGTTATGCCAAGAAGGTGAAAACCTGGTAAACAGGTGCCTCTTGTTTCATAATGTTATACCTATCGCAACACCACTTGGCTCTATATAGTTGCTTTCCTTCTTTCCTTCTTTCCTTCTTTTCTTTGCTTGCTCATGCACTTTCTCTTAGTTACCTTCAAGACTATGCTCAACTCTACATGGATTGAAACTAGTCATACTCTAGGGACAACCTTCCTAGTCTAGGAGGCACCGTCCTATCACTTTTGAGGATCTCTCTCTCACATCAGTCACTAGTGGTTCTCACTGCATCTACCTATTGATGCCTAGTTATCATTGAGATTTCAATTCTTGATAATCTCTCCCGCATCAGTCACCAATGGTTCTCACTATGTCTTCCTACTGATGCTTGGTTAGCTCTTTGATCTCTCTCCTTGAGAATCTTTCTCACGTTAGTCACTAGTAGTTCTTACTACATCTATCTACTGTCATCGTACTAGTGAGACTTTTCACATAAGACATATACTTCTGATCTAACATCAATCTACTTAAACTAAAACTAAAACTAAACTTGTAACTCTCTGAGACATGCTGGGCTTTTCTTTTGTGTGCTTGTCCTTTCACTTTGTCATTCCTTCTCAAGCAACTTGTTGACGTCTATCTTGACTAAGAGATGCAAAGACTAGGGGCATCATCATTTTCTTGGCATCATCATAATAGATTCTATCCCATGTTAGATAGCCATGTGTACCTCGACTCATTTTATATGGAAACTTTGGTGAGGTTGGTTCTTCTTCTTGTCTGTTTGAGTGACTTTTTTCTGCTACAAGTGAAATATCAATGCTCATTGTGCAAAGTGAACGTATGGGTCACTACGAGAATCCTTAGTATACTTATCAATCACTTATCAAAAGGAGGAACTCTCATGTGTCTGATGTTTTTTCATGCAAGCAAAATTCAGGTCATCCTAGCAACTATTCTTTGGTGCTTATGTTTACTTGCTAAATCAATAGGAATAGGTGTTCTGGTCATTCTAGCTTCTTGTACCTTAATGCTTACACCTCATTCTGACAAATCTAAGACTAATTTCATATTCATATTCTCATGATAATTTTGTCAATGAAGGTTGTATGACATCCTATGACCTCCCATACCCAAAATCTTTGTGATGAAAATTATCTAATGGGTCCAGCAACCCAGTCCTAGGGATTGCATCTAGCTTAGGCTTACATTTTCACTCTAGATTTGCATAGTGATAGTGTTTGATGCTCACTCCATTGTATTCTCTTGGATTTTTATGTTGAGGGTTCTTATTTCATATCTCGGCTTCATCATGACTGCACAAGTGTTCGATCTTCGCTCTTGATATTCAATAAAGTTTCTTTGGTTAGTACCTGTCATATATTGTGATATCCTACATGAGATGATTAGTACCACATACATTACATTTACATGTTTCATCCACAAATTGTATTTTCATAAATCATCTACATCTACATCTACATCTACACATTCATCTACATGTGCATCATAAGCATAAATCAAAACATACATTGCATTTATTCATCTACCATCTATCATTACATTTTACATTGCATACATACGTAACAAGAAAACATGTGCATATTCATTTACATATCCATACATTACATACATTTACATCTACTCATCTAATCATTTAGGATACATCTCATCAAACATAAGGCTTTACAACAATATATGACACATACTTTGCTACCAAAAAACATTGAGCTCATATCTATCTATCAGAGTGTCAGTATACAAAAAATCATGCTACTCGAGAATAGTCTATATATCAAAAAATGGGCTACAATACAAGTATGCCTATGCATCAGATACATCATCATATACCAAATCTAAATAAATGCTAGTATATCTAGTTCTAGCCTTCCCCACTCGAAGGAGGTGGAGGAGGTGGCATGTCCAATTGAGGAGGTGCATGTGGAGTGGGTTCCTATGGAACATCAGGAGCTCCTACATACTCAAAAAATCTCAGCACCTACTCTTCTATATCGGGTACCACACCGATATATGCTTCATAATAATATGATGCATGTGTAGCCCTGTATGGGGTCTCCACCTGAGCCCTTGCTAAGTCCTCTTGCAGCTGCCTAATCTCCTAGTCCCTAGCCACTAGTCAAACATCCCTAATAGAAACTTGTATGTGGAGATCACCTAACTACCTCTATGTAGTCTGCACCCTCTCTTGTCTCCTATGTAGCATCTCCTATAGCTGTGGTACTGCATCTCCAAGAATGGGACCCTGTGCAAGCTGGTGTTGCATATCCTCATCACCACCCTGGACCTATGTCTTTGTCTCCAGCTATTGTGGTGGTGGCTCATCTATCCTCTATCACGAGGCTCTCTCTTATGATCCACTAGTTCAGGCACTTGGGTTTATCCTCATCCATCGGGGAGGGATGGATACCAGTGTGGTCCTATATTGTGGCACCTACTCCTGAGCCCCCTACTATTGTGGTGGTGGTTGAGCTACCTATTGCTGCACTACCTATGCTGGTGCACCCATACCAACTAGATCTATATAATAGGGGAATGGATGAGTGGCCAAGTGCTCTCAATATGTTGGATTCATACCACCATCCACCACCCCAGCCATGTAATCCTATCAGGCTAGTGCTACTCATGCATCAATCATAGAGTTTCCTCGATCTAACCTCGCACTCCATCCCTTCTTCACCTCATTAGTGAAGAGAGCATAGGAATAGTACACCTATGTGATATCTTGCAGCTAGCTAAACTATTGCAACACCCATGTCAGTGGAAATCACTCAATAATTGAGATAGAGTGGCCAATTAGTAGCTGCGAGAAGAACATGTATCCCAGTTGAGCACTAGCATCATCCTAGGCCTTTGTTCCTCTCCATGGCTACCATACTATGATGACCATATCATTGAGCTATGCTCTCCACTACTTTGTCTTACCCCACATGGGCTGAGTCATTGGTCCTTTGTACCTGTATATATATATGGTTCTAGCGACTGTCATGTATCATCAAAAACTAGCCTACATATCAGGAGATTCTCCCAAGCCCATACCTATAGTACAATGACCCCTATTGCCATGCTCCTCATGTCCCTATAAACTATCTCATGCATCTCATGATACATCCATGATGACATACACTAACCCCACCCATAGTGAACTGGTGGCCCTAACATCCTCTAAAGCATCCAACCCCATCCATACTCTAATATGTGTTGTCATCTATCTAACATGAGGTAACAACCCAGGAATGCCCAACCCATGACCAGCTCATCCTGAAAGATATCTCTAAGTGTTGCTATCCCTACCTGTGGATGCATGTCATATACTACATGGGTCTCATAGAATGGTATCCTCAGAATCCTATAGATGTCCTTGGGTGTCACTGTCATCTCATCCTGAGGAAGATGGAATATGTTCATCTCTGAATGGAAATGCTCGACCAAGACACCTAATAGCTCATGATTTACCCAAATTTCAGGTACATCATGGAGATGCGACAATCCTAGTGCATCTATATGTGCAAAATCAGCATCATCTAGCTACTTGACCACTTTGTCGATCACTAGATGGTGAGACCAGAACATGATATCGGGGAAGTCAACCTGTAATGCAAGTGACAAGCACACAATAAATATCCACTCAAAATCATGATGACATTTCATTGCAAAAAATTGAATTTGAATCTATGCAACTATCCTAAATTGGCTATCAACCTATCTAATTGGCTCTTTAAGCACAAATTCAGCTCGCAAAGTTCTTAGTTTGAACCCTTTTTCCTGCACAAAGGTCTTCTTTTTAGGCACAATCTCAGGTGAGGAAGTATGGGTCTCGTGCGAGGTTTCCCAATGATGCAAATCTCCCCATGACATCACACAAGAGAACTCCTTTGTCTATGGTTTCTCACGTGAGCTCTGGGTATCTCGTGTGTGAGCCTATGGGGAGGCCTACCCGAGAAAGTGTTTTTTCAACAGTTTTTCACATGAGGATCTTCACTAGCCCACGTGAGGAACCTAGAACCTAGTTCCTCGTGGGAGAACCCGTGAGCTTTATTTCTAAAACATGCTAAAAATCTACTAAATCTACTAAAAATGTGTACAAAATTTGAAGTACAAGGCAAGTTCTTGACTACTCACAGGTGGGCCATACGTTGACGGCTAGTTGTGATGCCTTGAACGCTCGAATTGATGTGACTGCATTGGAACTCCTACCATTTTCGCTTAGAGCTCTCTTTTCACAAAATTCAAAGGTTTCAAATGAATTGAAAATGACCCTTTTGAGCTTTATATAGGTTTTGACCTAATTTTCAAAAGTGCTCCATTTTGTGTGAAAATTTCACCCTTAGCTAAATCAACCTCTCTAAGAAACCTCCAACTTGGAGATTGATCCTGTAGCAACACCAATACCCTAAAAATTCCCACTAGATTGATCCACCTTGGACTCTATTGTTCTTTGTACCTTTTTTTAGTCTTGAAGACCAACCAAAGTTGAAGAGGAGTTCAGCTTCTCTCTTGTCACTATAATACTCCAAAATTGGCACCTTTCAAACCTAGCAAATTTTGTTGCATTTAGTCTCATTCTATCAATCTTTCTGAATCATCGAAGTCCCATTGTACTAGGCAATTTTGTCTTCCTAAATTGACCCTACTTGACTTAGTGTCAAATACAAAAAACCCTAAATATGCATTAATCACATGCTATATTTAATTCCTAAATATCAACTATAATTGGCTAAATAAACTCTATGATTGATTAATTTAATTATGAAGTCCTAGCACTTTAATTAAATTAAATTCACCCCTTTTAGATAAAACACATAAAAAGGAATTAAATAATATTTTGTTTTAAAATAAATATCCTCACATCAATAATTGAATTTAATTGTTCAAATAATTGAGAAAGTTCATTTATGAGGTCATATTGTATTTATTTAATCAAATATTCTCTACAAAATCCTCTCTTCAGTTCAGAAAAGGAAACTTTGTGTTAACTAGAAATCCAAAAGTGCAACAAGCCAGTTAACTGCTTCACTCACTGAAAAGGAAAATAGTTGATTGTCTCTCAATAGGAAACTTTCCATTCTGAACTGAGCTTCCTTCCAATCTCCACCGTTCATCCTCTTTAATCTCGATCGTTGATTGAGCTCGGGATTCTATAAATGAACTCTCTCATTCCTCATTCAGGGATGCAACTTTTGAGTATTGAACCTCTGGTGAATTGTCATTTCAATTTACTTGCATTCAAGATTTAGCTAATCTTATTTTGTATACTAGATTAATATCATTTTAGATTAATAATACATATTATCTTATCTTAATTGTTCTTAGATTAATCTCATCTTTGATTTTCTAGATTAATCTTGCACTCTCATTCTAGGGTAATTGCATTTTACTTTCTAGTTAAATCCTCCATTCTAGTGCTATTTTATGGTTGTTGGACTCTTGATTCTGAGAGCTACTCAAAACCCTACCTAGATAGGAGACAACAAGTCTAATCGTCCAGGCATGTAGGATGAATGATCCCACATTCATTCTTGTATGTGACTGATGAGCAATGACTATGTTGAAGTATATGACTAAGTTAGAGGCCCACATTTAGCATATACAATCACTTCCTTTGTAAACATATATGATGGATTTACATCTATATGTATCTTGTCTAGCTTCAACTATCCATTATCCAATACAGACCGAATGAAGTGATACCTCAACTGTATATGTTTGGTCTTTAATGCAAGGTAGAATTCTTTGCAAGATGAATGACACTCTGGCTATCTGTAAACAGATAATTTTCAATCTGTGTTTTTCCAAAATCTTCCATGAAGAATTATAGCCATATCATTTCCTTAGCTACCTTTGTAGCAAGAACGTGTACTCTACCTTTGTAGTGGATAAAGTAACCACTATTTTTAGTCGAGAAATCCAACTCACTATTGTCCCACCAATAGTAAATACATAACTATGGTACTCCATCTAGTATCTAAATCCCCTGCCAAATTTGAGTCAACATAGCCTTTTAAATAAGTATTAGAGCCCCTGAAACATAAACATTTATTGGATGTACCTCTCAAATATCTGATAATCCATTTTACTACATTCCAATGGTCAACTCTAGGATGACTCAAATACCATTTGATAACACCTACAACATGTGCAATATATGGTACAGTGCATATCATGGCATACATCAAACTACCTATAGCTGAGGCATATGGTACCTTGGATATTTTGTCTTCCTCCTCTTGTGTCTTTGGACACATCTCCTTAGTCAATTTAAAATGACAAGGAAAAGGTGTGCTGACATCTTTTGCATTCTCCATATGGAATCTTTGCAACACCTTTTCAATATAATTAGCCTGAGATAGAGTCAATTTATTATTTTTCCTATCTCTGCAAATTTTCATACCAAGGCTTATTTTTTTTCCCCCAATTCCTTCAAAGAAAAAGAATGTGCTAACTATTATTTACACTCCTTAATGTGATCCATGTTAGACCTAGCTACAAGAATATCATCAAAATATAAACATAAAATAATGTAGTCGGCATCATCCATCCTCTTAAAATAAATACAATGGTCTGAATTACACCGATCGTAGCCAAGCTCAGCCATAAAGGTATCAAATTTGATATACCATTATCGAGGTGCTTCCTTCAAGCCATATAAAAAAAATTTCAATCTACTCACTAATTTCTCCTTACCTTTGACCTCAAAACTTTGTAGTTGTTGCATATATATTTCTTCTTCCAAATCACCATGGAGAAAAGTTGTTTTAACATCTAGTTGTTACAAATGCAAATCTTCAATAGCCACAATACTTAAAAGAGTGTGTATACAAGTCATTTTTACAACTGGAGAAAAGATCTCATCAAAATAAATGCCCTTTTTCTATGCAAATTCCTTTACAATTAACCTAGATTTAAATCTTTTATTACGTCCATCCTCCTCTTTCAACCTATAAACCCATTTATTTCATAATGCCTTTTTACTTGCACGTAACTTGTAACATAATTCCCAACTCTGATTTTTCAACAAGGAGTCCATTTCTTCTTCCATGGAAAGCTCCCATTGAAGCTTTGTATCCACCTGCATAGCTTCATCATATCCTTCTGGTTCACCAGCATCTGTTAATAAAATAGAACATAAAGAGGGAGAGAACCTTTCAAGAGGTCTACTGAGCCTTGTTGACCATCACAAATTCACTGGATTTTATCGTATTTGTTTTTTGTTGTTGTTACGGAGCATGAGGAACCACTGGAACATCATATTTTGGAGTATGATCCAACACGACATTATCATTTTCTTTCTTCTCATGCTGATGCAACTGATCCTTGTACAATAGTTTCTCTTTGAATATGACATTCCTTCTTCTTACAATTTTATGCGCTTCAACATCCCAAAGTCTATAGCTAAATTCATCAATTCCATATCCAACAAATATACATTTTTTTAACTTAGTTTCCATCTTGGTTCTATTTTTCAAAATCTATATGTGCAAATTATTCACAACTAAAGATTTTGAGAAAAGAATAAGTCACCTTCTTACCTATCCATGCTTCCTTTGGAATACCACAATCCAAAGGATTAGAAGGACCTCTATTGATTAAATAAACAACAATGTTTACATCATCTGCCCACATGTTCAAGGGTAGCCCAGCATGCAACCTCATACTCCATGCATGCTCCATTATTGTCCTATTCATGAGTTTTTCCACTCCATTTTATGCCTACGAATACCATCAAAGGAACACTAATATTGAAACTCTTTGTTTCAATACTCACCACCATTATCAAATCTAAGACATTTTAGTCTTTTACCAGTCTCATTCTCAACCAAGCTTTTCCATTTTTTAAAATTTTCAAATACATCAGATTTATACCTAAGGAAATAAATCCATACTTTTCTAGTTACATCGTCACTGAATATAACACAATATAGAGAGCTACCAAGGGAAGATATCTGAGATAGTCCCCATACATATGTATGCACAAGCTCTAATTTCCCATCTTTCTTTTTCTTCCCACTCTTTAGAAAACTAACTCTCTTTTGTTTTACACACAACTTTCACAAAAATCCATATTGACACATTTTAGACCCGATAAAACTTTCTTTGAATGAATTAATTACATACCTTTCTCACTCATGTGTCCAAGTCTATTGTGCCACAGTGTTGTTTCAAATTCCACATCTACTGCTTCACGTTCTACCTTCTCAACTACAACAACTATTCCTAAACATTTATCTATTTTGTAACAATTAAAGTAGAAGAATCGGTATGACTTGTACAAAGATATAAGGTACCTACTTTCACACCTTTTTCTACTACTAAGGAACCTTTTGACACCATCCAATTTTTTTCATTAAAAGTAATTGTGCAACCTTCATCACCTAGCTGCCCTACTAAAATTAAATTCCTACTCAACCTTTGAACATGCCTTACCTCTTGTAGTAGCCAATGATTCTCATTCTACAACTTAAACATAAGTCTTCCCTTTCCAACAATCTGACAGGGTTCATTATCTCCCAAATAGACTAGCCCACAATCCACTTCGACATAATCAAGAAAATAACTTCTATGGGGTGTAGCATGAAATGATGCCCCTAAATCTAGAACCCATGAATCATCAAAATTTTCAAGGGAAAGAAGAAAAACATCCTCTTCAGATTTGTCACTTGCCACATTTTCCTCCTTATTACCTTCTTGTTTTTCTCCTTTATTCTTCTAAGACCAACAATATTTCTTCTTATCACCTAGTTTTCCACAGTACCAACAGTCAGTTGGTCCTCTAGATTGAGACCTCTTGCGCTTTGATTTTCCTCATGATTTCCCATGACTTCTAGAATTATTTACTTTGTCCCTTAATCTACCTCTTCTTTCTTCATTCAAAACACTACCTGATGTGGATACTCTTAGAAAGTAAAGTCCACCAAGATAACTGAGAGGGGGGGGTGAATCAGTTATTAGATAATTACAAATTTTATCATCTTCAAAAACATTAAACCATATTAGCAATATAATAATTACCAACCATAGAAAGATATTCATACACAATAACACAATGGCACAAGATATGTTGACTAGGGAGCCTCTTGATCAAAGAGTAAACCCTGGTGGGAATGATGCCCACAAAAGATGCACTAATATGAATATTCCTTGTGAGAGGATGGACTCTGTTAGGAGTCTTATGAAATACATTTAGTACATATGAATCCCTGTTAGGAGATTTTGAATCCCTGTTAAAAGATTCTAACCTGGTTAAGAGTTATGGAAAATAGAAGGACCCACTGCCCAAATAGCTTCACGGTAAGATCACTAAACACACTATCCAAATAATCTTTGTATTATTCAATAGAATAATATGTTACCTCTTCTCTGACTATGCCAAACCACACTCACTGTTACATTGGATCTCAATTTTAAATCTCTGTACTTTGCATGTCTTCCTTCGCAAATTCGCTTTCATACTTAGCTCTTATCTTCACTTCATGCATTCAGCATCACACATCATCACTACTACTACATTACAACAAGGAAATACATTCCTTCTTTTATACCACACTCAAATAATTACAAATGAGTTGGCATACAATTACAAAATAAAAGTTTCCACGTACTACACCAAAATTACACAAAACTGTCAGCTTCCAAATATAATAAATCTTCACTCATGCAACCTTAAAGTCTACACTATCATCCATGTCACTATCAATGTGTCTCCAACTTCCCTTTAACTGTGCAAAACCAGATTCCATACTGATTAGGAGATATCATCTGATTTCCACAAACCGCTACTCAGGAACTTTGCCTGAACATTGCTTCTACCAAAATGATCATAACTTCCATGAATCAATGAATTACTATCTGTGCTCTTAACCATAGACATGTGACATATCAAAGATTATAACCTCAACATCACATAGCTCCAACTATAATAACCCACGTGCGCTAATCCAAACTCTGTCTACTTCTCTGCAAGTCTTCGATAAATCACTGTGTTGACATCAATGACAATCATAGTCATGAATGCAACAACAACTACTATTGAATGTCTGCCAAACATTTAGCATTCATTCCTAACAATCTCCCCCATTGGCATTCATGGCAACATAGATGAAAAACATCCAATGTTCCAAAAATCCAATACTGCAAGACTGCTTCTTCAAATCCTCTTCATCAATCAAATCTTTCTTCCTTATCCTATTCAATTCTCTCCAACATATGTCTCATATTGTTTTTCATGCATACTTCTCCCCCATTGACATCAATGATAGAAATTCCATCACTAAGTCAACAACAACTCAATGTCAAAAGACACTTTTCAAAAAATAAATTTACTAGAGTCCTCATGACTCAGCTCAAATACACATACTCCCCCATAAAGGAAGTACCAACATCCAGTCCAGAAGAAAGATAAGGCTCATATACCACTAGATGGATGAAACCAACTACATCACTTCTCAAAAGTAGGCTAAGGCATAACCCCAAGCATACCTCTCAGATACTCAAATGTATCCTTAGGTAAAGGCTTTGTGAATATATCTGCTATCTACTCCTTTGTACTTATGTACTCAAGTCTGACTTATTTTTTCACAACTTTCTCTCTTACAACATGATACTTAATCTCTATATGCTTTGTCTTAGAATGTAATACAGGATTCTTAGACATACTAACTATACTAGTGTTATCATAATATATAACAACATGTTCAACAAATTTTATACCAATATCCTTCAACATTTTCTTCATCCAAATTATCTGGTTACAATTGTTTACTACTACTACATATTCCACTTGTGCTATGCTTTGTGAGATACAATTATGCTTCTTACTTAGCTGAGAAACTAATCTTCCTCCAAGGAAAAATGCTCCTCCACTGGTGCTTTTCTTATCATCAACACTGCCTCCCCAATCAGCATCTGTAGATGCACATAGGGTAAAATCATCAAATTTTTCATATCATAATCCATAGTTCATTGTGCCTCTTAAATATCTTAGTATCCTCTTTACTGCTGCATAATGTGATTCTCTAGGTTCAGCTTGAAATCTTGCTACAATTCCAACTGAGTGTGCCATATCAAGTCTTGTATGAGTCAAATACTACAATCCTCCAATCATAGATCTGTATTTCTTCTGTTCTATTGTAGGATTCTCATCTGTGCTAGATAACTTATGTTTGGTCACCATAGGTGTTCCAATTGGTTTACAATCTTCCATTCCAAATATTTTCAACAAATCATTCAAGTACTTTGTTTGACTTACAAAGATACCATCATTGTTTTGTGTTATCTGTAATCCCAAAAAGTATTTCATTTCACCAATCATACTCATTTCAAATTTAGTCTTCATTTCATCAACAAATTTGTCACTAGCTTCATCTTCTCCTCCAAAGATAATGTCATCAACAAAAATAACTATAACTAACAAACCATTTTCAATTTCTTTTGTGTATAGATTGCTATTAGCTAAACCTTTTATAAATCAAAACTTTAACAAATACTTATCCAGTCTTGCATACCAAGTTCTAGGTGCTTGTTTAAGTCCATATAAAGCTTTCTTCAATTTACATACCATGTCTCCTTCTTGAGTTAAAGAAAAACCTTCAAGATGCTCAATGTAGACTTCTTCTTCCAATTCTCCATTCATAAATGCTGACTTCACATCCATCTGATACACTTTGAATTTCTTGTAGGCTACATATGCCAAAAATATTCTTACTACTTCAATTCTTACAATAGGTGCAAAAGTCTCTTCATAGTCAATTCCTTCTTGTTGTGAGTAACCTTTACATACCAATCTTGCTTTGTTTCTTACTACTTCTCCTTGTTCATTCATCTTGTTTCTGAATACCCATTTAGTTCCAATAACATTATTGTCTTTAGGTCTAGAGACCAATTCCCATGTCTTGTTCTTTTCAATCTGATCTAGTTCTTCTTTCATAGCATTAGTCCAACTTTCATCTTCACAAGCTTCATTAGTAGTCTTAGGTTCAATTTGAGAAATCAAACATAACTATTCTTGTACCTTATTTTTGAGTCAGAACTCCTCTTTTGATGCTCCCAATAATCTCTTCAAAAGGATGATTCGTTAACAAACTCTTGCTAGGTGTCACTGTCTCAGATCTCTCTTCAGATGTAGGTTCTTCAATAACTTCACTGTGGCTTTCATTCAAAAAATCACTGTTAGTTTCATAAAACAATTCAGTAGTTCCAGTATTAGGTTTAGGATGAGCTTCTTCATTAGATTCATAATCAAGCATTCTTTCCTAAATTTTGAACTTTTCATCAACTTTAACATTTGCACTCTCAACAATAGTCTTAGTTCTTTTATTGAAACATCTATATGCTTTTCTTTTCAAAGAATATCCAAGAAATATACCTTCATCACTTCTAGGATCAAACTCTCCAATATCATCATCTCTTTTTATATAACATTTGCTTCCAAAAATTCTAAAATACTTAACTGAGGGTGCATGTCCAAACCATAATTCATAAGGTGTCTTGTCTGTGTCTACTCTAATTTGTACTCTGTTCATTGTATATACTACTGTGTTCACTGCTTCTCTCCAGAATACTTTCACCAAATCATTCTCAAACAACATAGCTCTTGCTGCTTCAGTCACTGATCTGTTCCTTCTTTCTGCAATGCCATTTTGCTCAGGTGTTCTAGGGGCTGAATACTATCTTTTAATGCCATTTTCTTCACAAAAGTTGTTAAACTCTCTAGAAGTAAATTCTCCACCTTTATTAGATCTTAAACATTTAATCTTCATTTTAGATTCATTCTCAACTTTATTCTTAACAATCTTAAACTTATCAAATGCTTCAAATTTTTCATTAAGAAATGCAATCCACATCATTCTTGTAAAATCATCAACAAGAATCATAAAATACCTTTCTCCATAGAATCCTCTAGTCCTGGTAGGACCGCTCAAATCTGTATGAACAATCTCTAGCTTCTCTGTAGATGTAAACTTCTTACTAGGAAAAGAACTTCTCTTCTATTTAGCCATTACACATTCTTTGCAAATCATGTTAGTAGGCTTCATAATCTTAGGTAAATCTCTCACTACAAGTGTAGTGCTTACTTTCACAATGTTATCAAAGTTTATATGACAAAACCTTCTATGCCATAACCAACTATCATCAATCTTTGTAATTAGACATGTCATCTCAGTAGGATTCAACTAAAATACATTACCTCTAGTTCTAGATCCAGTTCCAATCAGATTTCCATCCTTATCCTTTATCACACAAGTTTTCTCAGTAAACCAAAATTGATATCCCTTATCAACTAACTGTCCAACACTCAAAATATTATGTTTTAATCCATCAACAAAATAGACATCATCAGTATCATTCTTTCCATCAAGAGTACTAGATCCTATACCTTTAATTAAACAAGGTGCATTGTTTCCAACTCTAACAACTCCATTATCATATTCATTCAACTTTATGAACTTTTTCATGTCTCTAGTCATATGATGTAAACAACCACTATCTATAATCCAATCAGCTTTCTTTTCAACTTGAGAAACTAAGGCTTTTTCTTCCTTAACATCAGATTCATGATTTTCTTCTTTAATTGCTACAAATTCTATGTCATCATTATTTCCAGTATCAGTTTCACTAAAAGTTCTTTCTATACTAGCTTCAAGATCTTCATCATTAGCATAATAACATTCCTTAGATCTTCTAGGTTTGAAATTGCTTCTATACTTTTTAACTCTCTTAGGACATTTAGATGCAAAATGACCATATTCTTGACAAGTCCAACATTTAAAAAATTTCTTACCGTCTGGTTCTCTTTTCACAAGCAAGGCAATACCTTCTTCAATCTTCTTGTCTTCTTCATTTCTAGATCTGTTGCTGCCAGCATAATCTCCACTCACACTGATGCTTCTTGACAAAGTAGGGTGAACACTAAGAGCACCGAATGTTGTTTCCATTCTAGGTAAGTCTCCTAATAATCTCAGGTTCATTTCTATTGCTTCCAATCTTCCAAGAAGAGTCTCTCTTGTAAATTTTTTTGTACAAGGTATCACTTGTTCAATCATCTATGTTGTCTACTTAAATACAAGAGTTAATGTCCTTAGAATTTTTCATATCACTTCATTCTCTGTCTTTGTTCCTCACAAGATTTTATACCTAAAATGATCTCTAACATTCTACCAATATAACTTCTAACGGATTCATTTTCCAACATTCTTATATCTTCAAATGCACATATCCAATTATGTAATATAACTCTTTTTGCATGTTCATCACCTTCAAAAGTAGAGTGTGAAGCATTCCAAATTTCATGAGATTTTTTCAAATATTTTACCTGACTATACTCATTCTCTGGAAGTGCTGTCAAAAGTGCTTCTCTTGCAAGTATGTTACACATGAATAGATCTCTCTCTTCTACAATACATGTTTCAAGATTGTCCTCTTCAATGATAGTCTTATTATTCTTTGTAATCAACCAATAACCTAGTCCTAAACATAATAGGTGTGTCTTCATCTTTTCTTTCCAGCTGTCAAAATTTACTCCATCAAACTTAGGGCTTTCTTTCTTGAAATTCACCATGGATCTCCTTAAGTTGTTAAACTTCTTCTTCAATGACCTATCACTCTGATACCAATTGTTAGAAAGTAAAGTCCACCAAGATAACTGAGAGGAGGGGGGGTGAATTAGTTATCAAATAATTATAACTTTTATCATCTTCAACAACATTAAACCATAATAGCAATATAATTACCAAACATAGAGAGATATTCACATACAATGACACAAGATATGTTGACTAGGGAACCTCTTGATCAAAGAGTAAACCCCGGTGGGAATGATGCCCACAAAAGTTGCACTAATATGAATATTCCTTGTGAGAGGATGCACTCTGTTAGGAGTCTTATGAAATACATTCAGTACATATGAATCCTTATTAGGAGATTTTGAATCCCTGTTAAAAGATTCTAACCCGGTTAAGAGTTATGGAAGACAAAAGGACCCACTGCCCAAATAGCTTTAGGGTAAGATCATTGAATACACTGTCCAAATAATCTTTGTATTAATCAATAGAATAATATGTTACCACTTCTCTGACTATGGCAAACCACACTCACTTTTACATCATATCTCAATTTCAGATCTTTGTACTTCGCATGTCTTCCTTCACAAATTCACTTTCATACTTAGCCCTTTTCTTCACTTCATGCATTCAACATCACACATCATCACTACTACTACATTAAAACAAGGAAATACATTCCTTCCTTTATACCACACTCAAATAATTACAAATGAGTTGGCATACAATTACAAAATAAAAGTTTCCACATGCTACACCGAAATTACACAAAACTGTCAGCTTCCAAATATAATAAATCTTCACTCATGCAACCTCAAAGTCTAAACTATCATCCATGTCACTATAAATTTGTCTCTAACTTCCCTTTAATTTTGGAAAACTAGATTCCATCCCGATTAGGAGATATCATCCGATTTCCATAAACCGCTACTCAAGAACACTGCCTGAACACTGCTTCTACCAAAATGATCATAACTTCCATAAATCAATGAATTACTATTTGGGCTCTTAACCATAGAAATATGACATCTCAAATATTATAACCTCAACATCACATAGCTCCAACTATAATAACCCACGTGCGCTAATCCAAACTCTATCTGCTTCTCTGCAAGTCTTTGGTAAATCACTATGTTGACATCAATGACAATCATAGTCATGAATGCAACAACAACTACTACAGAATGGTTGCCAAACATTTAGGATTCATTCCCAACATATACACCTGAGCTTTTCCTATGAATTTTGTTACTCAAAATAACACCAATAACATCATCAAACTTTAGGGTATTTGAACCAAAAATAGAGTTACTAACAGCCATTACCAAGCCACTCCATCTTCAGGCAAAGAGCATAGAATCAAAAAAGCCCTTATTTCTTCATCAAAAATAGCATTAATAGAAGATAATTGATTGGTAACTATATTAAACTCATTTAAATTGTCATAAACTGACCCACCTTCTACCATTTTCATATTAAATAAATGCTTCATAAGAAATACCTTATTTGAAGCAGAAGGCTTTTCGTATAACTTTTCTAGAGTTTCCATCAAATCTTTAGTCATATTTTCTTATATAGTATTGAATGCCACTGATTGTGCTAGGCATGAACAAATACTACCAAGTGTCTTCCTATCTAAAATATCCCAATCCTCATCAATCATTTTTGTCGGTTTCTTGGATTTTCCTTCCAATGGCTTCCATAGATCCTTCTAATCTAGAGATAGTCCTCCATTTGTATTTTCCATAACTAAAATTTTTACCCATTAAACTTCTCAACCTTCAACTTACCCTTGTCTTCCATTACTCCCACTCAACCATGGGACTCCCACTCAATCGTGAGAGCTTCCTGCAGAGGATAATTGAAAAACAACCTTGCTCTCATACCACTTGTTAGGATTCACAGACATAAATTTAACAGTTACATGCAAATATATTCAATAATGAAAAGGAATAAATCACACATAAGTAGAACAAAAAGACACAAAGATTTAATGTGGTTCACCCAATCCCTAGACTACATCCACCAAATAGAGAGTCCAATCTTATTATCCAGTAATTTTAGCCTATTACAATCTGCAATCACTTACACCTCAATAGTGCTTCAAGAAGCTATGAAATCCTCATATTTTGAGAAAACCCTTACCCTAATCCATTATAACAAGACTTATGTTAGTTAACAAGTTAACCCTAAAATACTTGATGAGTTAACCTACGGAAATGTTTGATGTGTCAACAAAAAAATGCTTGATGAGTTAGCCCCATGATAAATGAAATTTGTATAGTACTTTCTTAATCAATCACCATAAGCTAACAACACTAACCTTAAATCTAACAATAGCACTAACCCTAACAATTTTTATTAACCTTAATAATATCACTTATCTTAACCATAATAATATGTATCCTAACAAAATCTTAAATTCAACCAAAACACAACCATAACCTTAATAATATCCTTGACACTAACCCCAATTAAAACATATAACCTAATAGTTACCATAAGACTAACCTTAACTATAACAATAACACTAACCTTGACCATAATAGGAGTGCTAACCCTAACCATAACCTTCACCTTAACAATATCATTAACCTAAACTGTAATAATAAAATGTACCCTATCAAAAAAATGTGTAACCAAAACACAACCATAACTTTAATAATATCCTTAACACTAACTCTATTTACAACATATAACGTAACCACAACTTTTTTGCAAAATGGTCAATTCTCCCCTTGGGATTTGTGACATGGCTTAACCACCTCCTGTGTCTTCTATAAGTCTAGTTGTTGTATCAGGCATTAATAGGTTGATATTTTGGTGCAACGGTAACCACTACTTGTCACAAGTGGTATCAGAGCTTGGTCACATGTTCGAATCCCCTTGGGTAACACTGAGGGGGAGATTATTGGAAAAATGGTCAGCACTCCCCTTGAGATTTGTGACATGGTTTAACCACCTCATGTGTCTTCTATAAGTCTATTAGTTATATCAAGCATTAACAGGTCAAACTTTTGGTGCAACGATAACCACTACTTGTAATACAATTACCCTAACACTAACCTTAAGTGTAACAACAACTCTAACCTTAATCATAATATGAGCACTAACCCTAACAATAACCTTAACCTTAATAATATTAGTAACCTTAACCATAATAATAATAATAAAAACCCTAACAAAAATCTTAAATGTTACCAAAATTCAAGCACAACCTTAATAATATCATTAACACTAGCCCTGATTACAACATATAACATAACAATAATTACCCTAAAAATAACCTTAACTATAACAATAGGTCTAACCTTTACTATAATAGGAGCAGTAACCCTAATGTACACTAACAAATATCTTAAATGTAACCTAACCATTCTCCTAACACCAACCTTAGTTGTCACAACATCACTAACACTAACCGTAGGTGTCACAATACCACTAACCCACATAAAAAAATGTTATCCTAACAGTTACCCTAACACTAACCTTAATTTTAATAATAAAACTAACCTTTACCATAATAGGATCATAACACTAATAATAACCTTATGTTAGAAAGTAAAGATCCCCAAGATAACTGAGAGGGGGGGGGTGAATCAGTTATCTGATAATTTAACCATTCAACTACTTTAAACAATATAATCAATGTAGTAATCAACCATAGAAAGATAACCATACACAATTGCACAATAAAATAAGATATATTGACTAGGGAACCTCTTGAAAAGACTAAACCCCGGTGGGAATGATGCCCACAAAATGATGCACTAAAATGAAAGTTCCCTATTAGAGGATGGACCCTGTTAGGAGTGTAGACACGAAAAATTGGCAAAAGGCTTAAATCAATAAAAAGGTGCAATCAAATCATCAAAATAGCACGAAAAATCAATAAATGGAACAAAGGCAATTCAAATCAAAGGAAAATTCAATTAAATGATTAAATGATTAAATAAAGATTGAAAAGGGGAAAAACACTACGAAATTGATTAAATTCAATTAATGACATAGTTGTTGAAATGAAAAATCAAAATGAACCTCTTACCCTTCATGGCTAAATTTAATTACTTTAATTAATTAATAAATCATAATTTCCCTCAACAAAGCAAAAAGGAGACAAAATGGACACAAATCACTCACTTTTGTTGAAATGGTCCAGCCTTTTGAAACCATTTAAATGTTTGTCCCCCTATTTATGGACAAAGCAAAGCCAATTGACCTTACCCAAGCATAACCATGATCAACTCACTCTACCCCCTACCCTTGGGAAAATCCTTTAAGTAGAAAGTATTTAGAAGCATAATTCGTCCACTCCATATCTTTGAATTGCAGCAAAGCTCTTGCAATTTGCATCCACATCACTCACTTATCATTTTTCATTGCTAATTAGCTTAAATTGCTTTGATCTTAGTAGATTGTTCATCAAATAGAGCTAGAATTTGATAGAATAGATCTAAATTTGCATATCATATAGCTTAATTCTCATCTTTAGAGTGTCACTAGTGAGGATCATAGCTGAGAGCCTCATTTACCACTTTATTTTAGAGATCCATGAGATATTTAGATTAATTGTGCATTATTTAGATTAGTTTTCTTTGAATAGTGTAATTGTCTTTTAAATCTTGTTATTTCATGAAGGTGTAAATCATTCACACACAAATGGCACCCACCGTGGGGCCCTAGGCCTCAAATTCATCATTATTTTCATGTTATTTGCAAAATTTGGGCTAGAATTGCATGAATTTGCTTGTTGTTTGCAGGTTACAGAGAAGAAATGACACCTGCCAGTAAAGAAGTCACGCCTAAAGAAAAGAAATGTCATAGATGCCAAATTAAAATATCACCTACAGTCTAAACTCTTACACATTTTAGCCTGCAGAATCACACTTTTGCGAAAGAAATCAGGCGGTCAGAAATTAAACTCTCGCATTTTGAATAAAGGATTGATGCCTTTGGTCATTTAAATGTCGCTTAATCAGACTTGAAAAGTCACGGCCGAGGAATCATTTTATGTCTGGTGTCAAGGGAGTTTCCTACCTTACTCATTTAATTTCTTGCATTCTTTATTTTAAATGTCACCTTTGATAAATTAGATATCGCTTTTATAGCATCAGTTTGTCACAGTCTGGTAAGATTTCACGCCTAGATAAAATTTGATATCACACTTGGTTATTTTAATCTCACTTGAGCCCCTTATGGTGATGCTCATGGTTAAAGTAATCACGTCTTTGCCAAATTAGATCTCGTGTATAGTGTAGACAATGTCACCTAACTGCACTTTTATATTTTATCAAAATAATGACTATTGTCACGTCTGTTAAAGATTTCACGTGTAGGTAAAATTTGATATCGCACCTGGTTATTTTAATCTCGCTTGAGCCCCTTATGGTGATGCTCGTGGTTAAAGTAATCACGTCCTTGTTAAATTAGATCTCACGTACAGTCTAGACAATGTCGTGTGGCTGTAATTTTTATATTTTATCAAAACTGTTGAAATTATGACTATATTCTGACTTCACGTCCATTTTTTTTGTCTCAGGACTATGGTCTGTCATAAGAAAGTTCAAAAACCAGAGAGAAGGCATAACTTAGAGGAGAAATTGATCGCTAAGAGGATAAGAAAGGAAAAATGGGTACACACCACCTTTGTTCTCAACAATGACTTAGAAAGGGATGTAGAGTTAATAGCTAAATACATTTCTATTGTAGATGCTTACAAACAGAAATACGTATCATTAAATTGGGAGTTTAGTCCCTAAGTTTGTAAAAATTTTGCAAATGTTGAAGAAAAAGAAAGCATAAAAAGCATAATCAAAATTGTAGCATTCTAAGCATTGATTTTGGTTTCTCCTCACTTTGTTTTTTTGTGCCGACTAATTTGCTGGTGGAGAGAACGTTTCATTAAGGTAAGGGAAGGATTTGGAGAGAAAATGAAAAAAATCTACTACTTAAAAATGCGCCTAGCCTTTGCTAGCATCGTTCGAGGTATTTCTCTCATCAAGCTTGCAAACTTCCCTTAAATTGTGGCATTTTCAAAGTTCAAAACATAGTTTAATTATAAAAGGAAAAGAACAAACATTTCAATTCTAAGAACCCCTTTGTCACGGGGTTGAAAAAGAATCAAATTGATTGTGAGTGTTTGGGATAAGGGAAAAGCAATAGGGATATGCTCTTCACTCTTTGATGAATCAAATTCCCAAACTTGCTCTACCAAATCCACTTTTCATGCTTTCAAATGAACATGTTTAAAACTTAGTGGGCTCACCTCCCGAGATTGCCTTAAAAGGGCCAGTGAGAGGGACAGCCCAAAGTGGGATACACTTGCTTTTGCCGCAAGAATCCAACCCACTATAAAAAAAAATGCGTGTATCCTTAATGGGGTGCACGACAAAAGGATTTTAGCTCTTTCAAACTTCCTCCAGTAGTCTTAACAGATTGTGCAAAATCGTGCTTCGGTGCGTGTGGGAAGCCCCTTAACATACTTGGGGGATGAACGGCTAAGATCTATTTTGAACGGAAAACTTACTACATAATGATAAAATAGCAAAACTACCTATTAGAGCCATGTTTACGAACCAATTATGTGCTAGGTAGATTGTGTGGAAGCTATTCTTGTGTTTCAACTTGTGAAAACGTTCAAAAATACACACATTAGAGCATTCTAGGGATATGGTACCAAATTGATGTGTGTGTTGAGATTTTTTTTATATTTTCAAACAAGATATTCCAAAGTTATTGATCAAAACATCATTAAGATTCTAAACCATTTAAAATTGATCAAAAACCTTTACCTTATTCCAAAAACCAGCTTATCAAAAGAAGAAGTCAACATACCCTTAAAGTTTGTTCATGCATGTTCTTAAGAGATCACACTCTATAAAGAAAACATTACAAACAGACAGGACCTACAAATGAGAAGAGCTCCCATTTCCAGAGGATACTTTCATTACTTCATGAGTGATTGAAAAACCCGCTAAGGCAAAGGACACTAAAAAGATGTTTAGTGGCACCCTAGGAAATACCGATCCTAACAACCAAGGAAACAACATGAATGGGGGTATGGATCCTACTAGCAATCAAGGAAATTCTAATAATGGAGGAAGAGATCCTAACTCCCAAGAAGAAAATTCACAAGGCAACAACTTACCTCCTCCTCATAATACAACCTACCCCCAACTGTAGAAGAAGCCATGGTTGAAAGAGCGTTAGAGGCAAGACAATGTCCTTATTTCATAGAACTAATGAAAAAGACCATGCTTATGGATAAAGAAAAACACTTCATGGACTTGATACAAATGGGGGTAAAGCTACCTAAAGATTTTGACATAGAACAACTAAAGCCCAAGGAAATAAAAGACCCTATGGAAGCAATAAGGGAACAATTCAAGGCATTACATATGGAAATCGACAGTTTGAAACAAAACGGGGCTCCTAAGCCTTTCTCTATTGAAACATTATGTCCTTTTCCATTCGATAAGAGTTTGGTCATGGTGCCTTTTCCCATTAATGTTACATTTCCTAAGTATGATAGGTATGAAGGAACATCTGACCCACATGATCATCTTCGGGGGTTTTGTGCATTGAGTCTTGAATTCATGCATGATACAACCTATTTAATGAGACTATTCCCAAGAAGCTTGGGAGGAATGGCCATGGATTGGTTTTCAAAACTACCATCCGGCATCAAAACCTTTGAAGAATTAGCTTCTAAATTCGTGACTCATTACTCCTATAACATCAAACATGAGGTCACAATGATAATGTTATGTAACATGAAGCAACAAGATGGAGAAGCCTTTCTCACATTCTTGCAAAGATGGAGGACTGCATTTGCTAGATATCCAAGAAGTGTACTAGAAAAAGAGAAAATGGATATCTTTATTAATGGTTTAAGAAGTGAATTAAATTATAGACTAAGGATGCAATGTCCTAAAACCTTCCAAGATTTGATTGATAACAGAATCACAAAACCTTCCCACATTGTTTCCCGTAGAGGTTGACGAGGATTCGAGCGAAGGGGACTTTGACCCTACTTCCATGGATCATCTTGAGGAAGTGCACATCATAGATCTAAATGATACAATGTATGAACCCTCAAATGAAGTCATGTCCATTAATCCTATTAATGATACCTTACCCAATAATTCCTTAATTTTGATGCACCCGGACCTCATTGATTGGGATCAAATTGAACCACATGACTTACTTTACTTCCCAAATGACCAAGCAACAAACCAATACCTCAATGTGGTTGAACCCTCTTTCACCAACAAACTCAATGCAGACATAATGACAACAACAAGGGTCCAATCTCTTAGTCAAAAAATGAAAAAAATTAAAAAAAATTAAAAAAATGAGAAGTTCTATTGGTGAAAACCCAACTATGGCACCATTAGAACCAAAAACAATGAAAATAAAAGATGTTTCTTTTGGTGAAAACCCAACTGTGGAACCATTAGAAGAGAGATTGGACACTTTGCCTGAACATGAAGAAGAAAGGTCATCTATTCTTATAGAACCAACAGAAAAAGTTAACATTGGTACGGAAGTAGATCCAAAGGTCATACACTTGGCTACATCACTTACATCTCTTGAAAGAGAGGACTTTATCAAATTCTTCCAAGAACAACAAGTGAATTTTGCATGGTCATATGCCAACATGCCCGGACTGGATCCTGATTTCATAATGCATCATCTAAATGTTAGACCCGGAGTTAAACCTGTGAAGCAAAAATTAAGGAAAATGCACCCACATGTGGCTCTCCTAGTCAAGGCAGAATTGGAAAAATTATTAAAGGTGGGGTTCATAAGAACAATAGCATATGCTGATTGGATCTCTAACATTGTGTCGGTTACTAAGCATGATAAATCTATCCATGTGTGTACAGATTTTAGAGATTTAAATCTCGCATGTCCCAAAGATGACTTCCCATTGCCAAGCATTGATACCATAGTGGATCTGACAGTAGGTCATGCAATGTACTCATTACTGGATGGATTTAGTGGCTACAATCAAATAAAGCTTGCTCCTGAAGACCAAGAAAAGATAGCATTTACTTGCCCTTGGGGTACTTTTTTTTGGAATGTCATGCCCTTCGGTCTTAAAAACGCTGGAGCTACATATCAAAGGGCCATGACAACTATTTTCCATGACATGATGCACACTTTCTTAGAAGATTATGTGGATGAAATTCTAGCAAAGTCCCACAATAGAGAAGAACATTTACAAATCCTAAGAAAAATATTCATTCGGTTAGAACAATTCAAAGTTAGATTAAACCCAAACAAGTGTGCCTTTGGTGTCCAATCCGGCAAGTTATTGGGTCATATAGTGTCAGCAAAAGGAATTGAAGTTGATCCTGAAAAAGTACAAGCCATTCTAGAGATGGAGATTCCAAGAAACATTAGCCAAATGAGGTCATTACAAGGAAAGATTCAATCAATAAGGAGATTTATATCCCAATTAGCAAAAAAGTGTTACTCCTTCACCAGATTGCTACACAAGGATACTACATTTATGTGGGATGAAGAATGTGATAAGGCCTTCGCTATTTTGAAGACTTATTTGATAAACCCACCTATTCTTATGTCACCTATCAAGGGCAAAGAACTATTGTTATACATATCAGCCACAGAAAGGTCTCTAGGCATATTGTTGGCACAAGAAGATGAGCAAGGAAAAGAAAGGGCAATCTACTATCTTAGTAGAACCTTAATAAAATATGAACTAAATTATTCATTCATGGAAAGAGCATGTCTAGTAGTGGTCTTTGCATCTCAAAAACTAAGACATTATATGTTGATGCATAAGATCAAATTAATTGCCAAGATTGATCCTCTCAAATACTTGCTAAGTAAAACTGCTTTAACAGGTAGAATAGCAAAATGGGTCATGATCCTAAGTGAATTCGACATTGAATATGTTGATAAAAGAGTAATTAAAGGACAAGTGATAGTAGATCACTTAGCAGATAACCCAATGGAGTCTACACAAACCATTCAAATTGAATTTCCAAATGCAACAATTGTCAACATAGAAGCAAAGACATGGAAATTATATTTTGATGGATCTTATACACAAGGAGGTTCTGGAGCAGGTATATTATTGGTTACCCCTCAAGGGTACACCATTCCAAAGTCCTATAAACTCTTATTTCCGTGCACCAATAACATAGCGGAATATGAGGCATTAGTCATTGGCATCAAAATGGCTTTGGAATGGAATATTGCATAATTACAAGTATATGGGGATTCCCAACTCATAATCAATCAGGTTAATAATGAATACAATACCAAAGATATAAAATTGATGAAATATAAAACCTTGATTGATGGATGGAAGAATTACTTTGCTTTGATCACATTTGAACAGATTCCAAGAGAAAAGAATAGAGAAAAAGATGCCATGGCTACCTTGGCTTCATTATTACAAAAACTAGATCAAAATGAGAAGTATGAGTTCTTGGTGGAAGAGTTGGTAAAACCGGCATTCAACCTTCCTGATACCCAAATTGTTGCTCTTTTACATGGACATGACTCTCCTTGGTATGGACCCATCTATACTTACCTTAAAGACCAAGTACTCCCCGTAGACCAAACTTGTGCCCAAAAACATAACTTCATACGCCAAGCCAACCGTTACCTAATCCTTTCAGACACATTGTATCGTAAGGGTCTTGATGGGATGTTACTTAGATGTCTAGAGGAAGAAGAGTCTAAGTTAGCTTTACGCGAGGTCCACGAAGGCATTTGCGGGTCACACTCAAACGGTCTTAATCTAGCTAAGAAAATCCTTCGTTTAGGGTACTTTTGGACAACATTAGAAAAGGATGCTTGTCAATTTGTGAAGACATGCAGAAAATGTCAATATCACAGTAACATGATACATGCACCGGCTCAAGAATTACACCCATTCATTACACCATGGCCTTTTTATCAATGGGGTTTTGACTTGATTGGAATCATACATCCTCCATCTTCAAATGGACACAAGTATATCATCACAGCAACAAAATACTTCACCAAATGGGTGGAAGCAGTTCCATTAACAACAGCAACCGGCAAACAAATTTCAATGTTCATATTGAACCACATAATTTGCCGCTATGGTATTCCACATGCCATTATTACAGATAATGGGAAACAATTCAAAAATTAGGATATTGATGAACTTTGCATGACATTCTACATTACACATCATTCATCATCCATTTATTATCCATAAGGCAATGGCCAAGCTGAAGCAACGAACAAAAATATTCTCAAAATATTAAAAAGATCAGTTAACAAATTAGGAAGAGATTGGCACGTGCAAATAAATCCCACACTATGGGCTTACAGAACTAGTATCAGAACACCTACAGGAGCCACCCCATTCTCTTTAGTTTATGGAATCGAAGCAGTTCTACCATTAGAAGTTGAAATCCCATCTCTACGGGTTTCATTAAGAGGATTGATCACTGATGAGGATTATAGGATTGTCAAACTGCAATAATTGGAATTGTTAGAGGAACACCAGACTCAAGCTTATGAACATTTAAGAGTTTATCAAAATAGGATTTCATGCAATTACAACAAACACATCAAACCAAGAACTTTTCAAGTAGGAGACTTGGTATTAAGAGAAAATCCCAAGAATCAAACTGAAAGGGAAAAGAAAGGAAAGTGGGAAGCTAATTGGATAGGCCCATTTGTGATAGTGTCATCCTTTGGAACTGGAACATATAAGATATCAGATTGTAATGGTGAAGAGTTACAAGAACCCATAAATAGCATTCATTTGAAGAGGTTATACACCTAAAGTAGATGAAAGAGTATAAAGAGTATCAGATGAGAGAGCATCATAATTATTGTACATAGTTGAAAAGAGATCTTGAAAATACAAAAACATTTGAAAATGGAAAATCCAAAAACATTAGAAAGGAAGAAAGATCAAAAATAGTGAAAAATTGAGCATGAAGAAAGAAAAAACATTTGAAAAACTATCTCTTGGTGAAAACCTAGCAATAGGTGCCAAGGTGATAAGGAAAGATTAAAAAAAATGAAAAATGAAAAATACAAAAAAAAATGAAAAAGAAAAAAGTGCCTTGGTGAAAACCTAATAATAGGCGCCTCGGTAGCAAAAATAAAAATAAAAAAACAAAAAGAAAAAAAAGCACCCAAAGGTGAAAACTTGGCAACAAGCACTTTTGGTTTCCTTAAGTCATTTCTTTCCTAGTCACATGTGTACATAATGCATCTCATCATCCCATTTGTCCAAACCTTCATTGCATCCGTCATTTGTACATAGTCATAATAACATTTTTTAGCATCATCCTTTGCATTGCCCAAAAGTTGTCAAAACTGATACATTAAACACTTGGGGGCAGCATAAAAGAGATCGAAAAGTGGATACCTCAAAAAGGATTCAAGCGAGCAACATTCAGTCACAAGCAGAAAGGGATCAACATTTTCAGAAGAGAGATCAGATTTTTGTAAACCTTTGATTGATATCATTGTTTACTAACCAAGAAGTTGACTACCACAACAAATCCTTGAGCCTAAATTGACTTATTATTCAGGATTAAAAAATCAAACATCATTCCATGATCAAAACACTTGGAAATATTATTTGAAGATCAAAAAACAATGCAAAACACCTAGATAGATTCTTTTGAAAAGTTGGTTAAAAATCTATTTACTTACATTAATTCAATTTGTATCAAGTCTTTTTAACTAATCAATGATGTTTCGACTAGATTGGCAATGATGGAGACATGATATTTTTCTTGACTATGAAGTGAATGTTTGGAGGAAGATTCATTGCCTTATGAGAATTCATCTAAAGACATGGTCATCAAAGAACCATCGAGGATTATCTTATAAAACAATGAGTTAACTTTTTTTTGTTTACGCAACTGAATACCTTGGATATTTAGATTTTTCATATCTAAATGCCAAAATCCACTTGCAACATAGAATCTGACAAAATCAGTATTCGTACTCTCATGATTGTTTGTAATCAGTGATAGTCGTATCAGTGAGACCGATGGGAAAGCAAAATGGAGGTTACCATATGAGCAATAAAAAGTGATATTCATATCATCATGTCAGTGGGTAGTGGTGATTGTATCGACTTTCCGGTCCCAAGTGCTCAATGATGAAAATATATCCTCAAGGCATTTCTGTGCTAAAAGCTAGTGACACTTAGCTGCATTCATAGAAAAGATAATTGCATTCATAGAAAGGTTAAAATGCATTCATAGAAAAGATAATTGCATTCATAGAAAGGTTAAAATGCATTCTCATGTTAGAATAAATTGCACATGCATTTTTTTCCCAAGGGCTTCATTTCGCATCAAAAAGGGGGTACATAACATCATCAACAAAGTCAAATCAGCAAGGACAACATCATCTCAATATCATCTTTCTACAATAAAAACATGAGATTATACTTTTTGCATTCATTCCATACCATTAATCATTACATAGATATATCATCGAGGAAAAGAAGGAAATAACCATTTACATGTGCATACATCTAGACAGTGATACAGATTGCATACATGAGAAAATAACACAAAAACAAAAAAATTGCACCCATACATGACGAAAGAAATGCATCCATCTATCTATATCATACATAAGATACATTGCATCCATAGACACATCCATCCAAAACAAATGCATTAGATAAACACATATAGCAGCATCTAAAGGTAATCTCATATATCATCAAGTAAAAAATAGGAAAGATCATAAATGTCCTCATATCACATGTCTACTCAAAACTCAATGCATCCAGTATAACAATGATATCATAAATCAACTCTATAATCACCCATCAACAAGGGCATCAATGTCAAACAAGTATCAAAGTACAACTGGAAGGGTAACATCAAGGTCACAAGAATATGATACAACATCAAGTATCTCAACAGCAATCCACAACTGATCAACAAGAATACTCATAGCTCAACTCTCGTCACCACTGGGAGGAGGTCCTAGAGGAGGCTGTGATGGAGGCTGCTGAGGTGGCTGAAGAGGTGTCTGACCAACCATAGCAACAAGGAGAGGAACCAATGGAGCTAGACCTAATACTAACTGTTGAATCATCGAAGACATCTATGATACCTCTGTCCATAATGCTCCCACATCTGCTCACAGCTGGATAGTACTAGAACTCTCACCAACCTCATAGGTACTCTGAGGATCACCTGTATCTATAGGAGCCTTCCCCCAATCATAGGAAAAAGCTGCTGGCATCTGATGTGCACCTGTATCCTAACCATCCACGGTAGCCTGCAGTAATCCCACTCCCATATCCTGTCCTGACAATGAATCCTGCCTAGCAGCCCTCACATGGTCCTGATGATCTACCATCTATCTTTGTGCTACTATAGGAGGAGAAGGAGGAGGAGGTGGTGCCTGTATATGTATATCTCTCACTCATCCTCTGAGTCTAACCACCACCCTACCTTGTGGTCTACCTCTGCATCTCCTCCCACCACTCACACCATCGCCATCATCATCTCTCCCAGGCACTGGCTTTGCAAGGCCTGTAAATTGAGGCATAGGATGCTCCATCAACCAATCCAGATACTCCTGAGTAACCCCAACATCTCTAATATGTAATCTCATATCCCAGTCCATAAAACCAAGCCACGATATCTACTCAATAGCATCATCATATGAAGGCATGTGTCCCCAAGTAACCCTCTCTACACTAGAACGAGCATAAACTGCAGATCCCTGAGGCATAGGTTGAATCCACCCAAACTGCCGTAGCACTCTACTTGCTAAAAATATCTCAAGGACAAAGTCAATCCTGCCAATCATCCATCAAGGAGAAAACATGTAAGGTAACTCCAAGCCATCCTCTCTCCAATCCTCAACATCAACATATGGTCTCCAATAGACCTCATCCATATCATCAATCTGTCGCCACCAATACTCCAAATGTCCCAAGTGATGCTATGTCACCATCCCAGTGTACTGCCATGCAAAAGGATACCCTAAAGGTCGGTCTCGCTCTGATATCAGATGACTAACTGGTAAGTGCTCCCATATCCAAAGCTGCAAAATGTGAATCCCAGCAGATAAAGCAGCTGATCTCCTATAAACCACCTCATGTAGATCATGGTATAGCTGTGCAAGCACACAAGATCCCCAATCAAATCATCAAGGCTGATGAAGGAAGTCCTTAATAATCCTGCCCCAACCCACTAAAAACCCGCGACCCCGATGATCAAGTAGTAACACGCCACCAATAATAGCACCTAACATCACTGGTAAAATAGGAAATGAAGCAAACTGAGGCCATAGGATGTAATCATCACCAATAGAAGGATCTCTGAATACTCACTGACAATAGGTCCCATCATACACGACATCATAATATGCTATCTCCCCATGTGTCGGGATCTGCAGCAACCTATACACATCCTCAGGAGTGATAGTCATCTCTCCCTATGGCAGCCAAAAAGTGTTTGTCTCAGAGTGCCAACGCTCTGCGACAGCGGTAATCAAACCTCGGTTCATGTGGAACCGAGGAAGCTCTAATACACATAACAAACCACAGTGCCTAATCACTCACCTCTCGGCATCAGTCAACTGCTCTCTAAGCTCCATCACCCAATGTGGTACGGTCTGAAGGTACAAAATAGGGACATCCTCCTATTTAATCAAAACAATGGAATCACATGAGTAACCTAATGTCAGGAAATCAAACAATCAATCATAGTCATCAATTTAAATATACCTATCAGACCTACCAATCCTAACTCTAAGCATTGAGGAAGGATGATCCTAGTTTTATGTCTCTAAGCATTTGAGAATAAAATGAATGGACGATTAGACCCATGACCTATCATTCGTGATGAAGATTGATTTACCTTATCCTTCGATATCATAGTTACCAATGTCCTAATTCATTGTTGAAATCAAACAAGGGGAACACCCTAACTAAACATTTGATCAAATGCATTGAAGTGATTGATATCAATCAGGTTGACACAATCGAGCAATCAGATGTCATAGCAAAGTCTCAAGTAACATAAAAAAAAAAAATTTACTTACGCGACTTTTCTTTTAGGTGTAATTTCTTTTACTAGAGGTGACATCTAATTTGTCATACACGTGATTTTAATCATCTGCGTGATTTCATTTGACAAACAGGATATAAGATGTACCCAAGGTGACATTTTATTATCTAGGGTTTTCACGCGACAAACAATTAAAATGTTTAAACCCTAAGCGATACCAAATTTTTAGCATGCAATAAAAGATTTTCTATAGGCGTAAACAGAGATACGGAAGCTGATACTAAATTTTCAAGAGGCGACATTTTATTTTTTCAGGCGTGACTAAATTGCACGGAGGTGACATTTCTTTTCTAAAATGCAAAATCAAAATTTTAAAACGCATTAAATAAAGTCATAAATGCAATTTTAGAAACATGAGGAAAATTTGAATGACGTACCAGAGGACCATAGTTCACTCTCCGACTGAACCGGCGTGCTCTCTCAAACCGATGCTCATGATGTGGGACCACCATCGTGTAAAAAAGGCTAAAATCAGAGCTAAAAATCTCAAAAGGGAACGGTGAAAATGAATAGTAAAATGAGGGGTTTTACCCTATTTAAGGTGAAATTGGCCCTAATAAAGACTTAAAAATGCACTTTTGATCTATTATATGACATCTTCATTAGCCGGGGCATAAGTCAAACTTGTCTATTTCTTTATAACGGTATCAGAAATCAAAACATATTCTAACTAATCAAAAATTTTCAAATCAAGGAATTAATATGTTTTATTTCTGAGGGGGCATCAAAGTATCAAATTGGCATCACATCAAAAACATTTATCAGTGGGGCATATCATATCATATCATATCATATCAAGTTATCATATCATATCAATTTCATATCAGGAGGCAAATCAATATCATATAAGGAGAAAAATCAATATCAAATCTGCTATCATATCAAACCTATCAACATATCAGCAATCAATCAACCCAGGACCTTTATCAATAAACCTAGGACCTTTATCAATAAACCCAGGACCTTTATCAGTAAACTCAGGACCTATCATCAAACCAGAACCCATATCATATCAAAGGCATCATCATCATTAGGAAGTACATCAATCAGAATGATCAGAGGCATATTAGAACCAGAACAAAATCAGATCATCATACCAAGGGAATCTTTGAATCGGTGTTCTTCGCACATCGACTCAAAGAGGGGCATTTGTAGACACGAAAAATTGGCAAAAGGCTTAAATCAATAAAAAGGTGCAATCAAATCATCAAAATAGCATGAAAAATCAATAAATGGAACAAAGGCAATTCAAATCAAAGGAAAATTCAATTAAATGATTAAATGATTAAATAAAGATTGAAAAGGGGAAAAACACTATGAAATTGATTAAATTCAATTAATGACATAGTTGTTGAAATGAAAAATCAAAATGAACCTCTTACCCTTCATGGCTAAATTTAATTACTTTAATTAATTAATAAATCATAATTTCCCTCAACAAAGCAAAAAGGAGACAAAATGGACACAAATCACTCACTTTTGTTGAAATGGTCCAGCCTTTTGAAACCATTTAAATGTTTGTCCCCCCATTTATGGACAAAGCAAAGCCAATTGACCTTACCCAAGCATAACCATGATCAACTCACTCTACCCCCTACCCTTGGGAAAATCCTATAAGTAGAAAGCATTTAGAAGCATAATTCATCCACTCCATATCTTTGAATTGCAGCAAAGCTCTTGCAATTTGCATCCACATCACTCACTTATCATTTTTCATTGCTAATTAGCTTAAATTGCTTTGATCTTAGTAGATTGTTCATCAAATAGAGCTAGAATTTGATAGAATAGATCTAAATTTGCATATCATATAGCTTAATTCTCATCTTTAGAGTGTCACTAGTGAGGATCATAGCTGAGAGCCTCATTTACCACTTTAGTTTAGAGATCCATGAGATATTTAGATTAATTGTGCATTATTTAGATTAGTTTGCTTTGAATAGTGTAATTGTCTTTTAAATCTTGTTATTTCATGAAGGTGTAAATCACTCACACACAAGGAGTCTTATGAAATACATTTAGTACATATAAATCCCTGTTAGGAGATTTTGAATCCCTGTTAAAAGATTCTAACCTGGTTAAGGGTTTATGGAAGATAGAAGGACCCACTGCCCAAACAACTTCAAGGCGAGATCTCTGAACCCACTATCCAAAAGATCTTAGAATTATTCAACAGAATAATATGAAATATATTACCTCCTTCACACTATGAAAAAACTACACTCTCTACTACACAAGATCAAAATTCCAGATCTCTGTACTCACAAGTCTTCCTTCATCACTGAATTAGCTCTTTTCTTCACTTCATGCATATATTCGCATCTCAACTTTCACAATTCAATCCTCTCTACTCAATTCTCTTTTTCTCAATTCTCTTTTTATCAATTCACATTACAACAAGGAAAACATTCCTTCTTATATACCAAACTCAAATAATTACAAATGAGTCGGTCCTCAATTACAAAATAATAATTTCTACATGCTACACACAAAATTCACATAAAACTGTCAGCTTCTAGATACTGTAACTTTCTCCAAACATATCCTCAAAGTTTGCACTATGAACCAAATCATTGTTAATGAGTCTCCAACATCCCTTTAACTACACAAAATTAGATTCCATCCCAGCTAAGAGATATCCTCCGATTTCTGAAAATCGCTACACAGAAACACTGTCTAAACACTACTTTCACCAAAATGCTCATAACTCTCATGAATGAATGAATTTATTTTTGTTCTATTAACCATAGGTTAATAACACACCAAAGAACATAACACCAACTGTGCAAAAGCCAATCTACAATACAACATGTGCACAAAAAAAAATTGTACCTACTTTCCTGCTGATATCCAGAATATCACTATGTTGACATCAATGACAATCCAAGTCATCAATGCAACAACTGCTATAGAATGATTGCCAAAATACTTTGCATTCATTCCTAACAATATCCCCCATTGGCATTGATGGAAACATAGATGAAAAATATCCAATGTTCCAAAAATCCAATGCTGCAACATCACTGCAAAATATCAAATTAAATCTTGCTTCGTTCTCCCATTCAGCTCTCTCATACAATCCACAATGTTTTTCATGTATATCTCTCCCCCATTGACATTAATGATAGAAATTCCATCACTAAGTCAACAACAACTTAATGTCAAAAGACACTGTTTAGAAAAATACAATAACAAGAGTCCTCATGACTCAGCTCATAAACTCCCCCATAGAGGAAGTTCCAACATCCAATCTAGAAGAAAGATAGGGCTCATATACCACTGGACGGATGCAATCATCTACATCAATTCTCAAAAATAGGTTGGGGCATAACCCCAAGCATACCTCTCAGATACACAAATGTATCCTTAGGTAAAGGTTTTGTAAATATATCGACTATTTGTTCCTTTGTGCTTATGTACTCCAATCTTATTTCTTTTTCTGCAACTTTCTCTCTTACAACATGATACTTGATCTCAATATGTTTAGTCTTAGAATGTAAAACAAGATTTTTTGACATACTCATTGTACTAGTGTTATCACAATGTATAACAATAGGCTCATCAAACTTTATTCCAATATCCTTCAACATCTACTTCATCCAAATAATCTAATTACAATTGTTTGCTGCTGCAACATATTCTACTTCTGATGTACTTTGTGAAATACAATTCTGCTTCTTACTTAACCAAGAGACCAATTTTTCTCCAAGGAAAAAGGCTCCACCACTAGTGCTTTTCTTGTCATCAATGTTGCCTCCCCAATCTACATCAGTATAGGCACATAAAGTAAAATCATAGAATTCTCATACCATAATCCATAATCCATTATTCCTTTCAGATATCTCAGTATCCTCTTTACTGCTGCATAATGTGATTCTCTAGGTTCTGCTTGAAATCTTGCTACAATCCCAACTAAATGTGCTATATCAAGTCATGTATGTGTCAAGTACTGCAATCCTCCAATCATAGATCTGTACTTTTTCTGCTCAACTGCTGGTGTCTCATCTTTGCTAGATAACTTATGTCCAGTTACCATAGGTGTTCCAACAGGTTTAGAATCTTCCATTCCAAATCTTTTCAATAAGTCATTCAAATACTTAGTCTGACTTACAAATATACCTTCCTTTCTTTGTGTTATCTGTAATCCCAAAAAATATTTCATTTCTCCAATCATGCTCATTTCAAATTTAGACTTCATTTCATCTGCAAATTTTTCATTGGCTTCATCTTCTCCTCCAAAGATAATATCATCAACAAATATAACTATAACCAACAAACCATTCTCAATTTCTTTTGTGTATAATTTACTATCTGTTGTTCCTTTTATAAATCCCAATTTCAGTAAATACTTATCCAATCTTGCATACCAAGTTCTAAGTTCTTGTTTTAATCCATATAAAGCTTTCTTTAACTTACATACCATATCTCCTTCTTGTGTCAAAAGAAAACCTTCAGGCTGCTCAATGTAGACTTCTTCTTCCAATTCACCATTCAAAAATGCTGACTTCACATCCATCTGATACACTTTGAATTTCTTGTAAGCTGCATATGCTAGAAACATTCTTATTGCTTCAAGTCTGGCCACAGGTGCAAAAGTTTCTCCATAGTCAATTCCTTCTTGTTGTGAATATCCTTTACATACCAATCTTTCTTTGTTTCTTATCACTTCTCCTTGTTCATTCATCTTGTTTCTGAATACCCATTTTGTTGCAATCACATTCTTGTCTTTAGGTCTAGGGACCAATTCCCATGTCTTATTTTTTTCAATCTACTCCAGTTCTTCTTTCATAGCATTAATCCAATGTTCATCTTCACAAGCTTCATTAGTAGTCTTAGGTTCAATTTGAGAAATCAAACATAAATGTACCTTATTTCGAGTCAAAACTCCTCTGTCTAAACTTCCAATAACTTGCTCAACAGGGTGATGTCTTGAAATATACCTGTTAGGTGTCATAGTTACTGATCTTGTTCCAACTGTAGATTCTTCTCTGCTTTCTTCTCTATTTTCTTCAGTATGACTTTCATTCAGCAAATCACTATTAGTTTCAAAAAATAATTCTTTATTTTCAATGTTAGGCTGAGGTTGTGGTTCTCCATCAGATTCATAATCAAGCATTCTTTCCTGAATTTTAAACTTCTCATCAACTTTGACATTTGCACTTTCAACAATAGTCTTAGTTCTTTTGTTATAACATCTATATGCTTTTCTTTTCAAAGAATATCCAAGAAATATTCCTTCATCACTTCTAGGATCAAACTTTCCTATATCATCATCTCTCTTAATATAACATTTACTTCCAAAAATTCTAAAATACTTAACTGGGGGTGCATGTCCAAACCATAATTCATAAGGTGTCTTGTTTGTAAATGCTCTGATTTGTACTATGTTCATAGTGTATATTGTTGTGTTCATTGCTTCTCTCTAAAAGGTCTTAGCCAAATCATTCTCAAACAACATAGCTCTTGCTGCTTCAGTTATTGACCTGTTCCTTCTTTCTGCAATACCATTTTGTTCTGGTGTTCTAGGGGCTGAAAGTTGTCTCTTAATACCATTCATTTCACAAAAAGTATTAAACTCTCTAGATGTAAATTCACCACCTTTATCAGATCTTAGACACTTAATCTTCATTCTAGATTCATTCTCAATTTTTCTTTTCATGAGCTTAAATTTATCAAATGCTTCATATTTTTCTTTCAAAAATGCAATCCACATCATTCTTGTAAAATCATCAACAAGAATCATAAAATACCTTTCTCCATAGAATCCTCTAGTCCTAGTAGGACCACTCAAGTCTGTATGAACAATCTCCAGCTTCTCTGCCAATGTGAACTTCTTGCTAAGAAATGAACTCCTTTTCTGCTTTGCCATCATACATTCTTTGCAAATCATGTTAGTAGGTTTCATAATTCTAGGTAAATCTGTTACCGCAAGTGTAGTACTCACATTGACAATATTATCAAAGTTTATATGACAAAACTTTTTATGCCATAACCAACTGTCATCAATCTTAGTTAACAAACATGTCATCTCAGTATGATTCAACTAAAATACATTACCTCTGGTTCTGGATCCTTTTCCAATTAGATTTCCATCTTTATCTTTTATCACACAAGTTTTCTCAGCAAACCAAACTTGATAACCCTTATCAACCAATTGTCCAACACTTAGTAGATTATGTCTCTATCCATCAACAAAGTAAACATCATCAGTGTTAGTCTTTCCATCAAGAGTAATAGATCCTATACCCTTAATCAACAAGGTGCATTATTACCAACTCTAACAATTCCTCCATCATAATTGTCTAACTTAACAAACTTTCTTTTATCTCTAGTCATATGATGTGAACAACCACTATCTATAATCCAATCAAATTTCTTTTCAACTTGAGAAACTAATGCTTTTTCTTCACTTTCATCAAATTCAGAACTTTCTTCTTTAATTGCTACAAATCCTATTTCCTCAAAGTTATCATTATCACTGTCACTTAAATGTCTTTCAATTCCTGCTTCAAGATCTTCATCATTTGCATAATAACATTCTTTAGATCTCCTAGGTTTAAAGTTGCTTCTATACTTCTTAACTCTTTTAGGACATTTAGATGCAAAATGACCATATTCTTGATAATTCCAACATTTAAAGATTTTCTTACCTTCTGGTTCTCTTTTTACAAGTAATGCAATACCTTCTTCAATCTTCTTATCTTCCTCAGATTTAGATCTGCTACTGCTGGCATAATCTCCATTCACACTAGTACTTCTTGATAATGTAGGTCTAATGTTAAGAGCACTGAATGTTGTCTCCATTCTAGGTAGCTCTCCTGATAATCTCAAATTCATCTCTGCTATTTCTAATCTTCCAAGAAGAGTCTCTCTTGAAAATTTCTGTGTACAAGGTATCACTTGTTCAATCATCTATGCTGTCTGCTTGAATACTGGTGTCAAAGTTCTCAAAATTTTCCATATCACTTCATTCTCTATCTTATCACCGCCACAAGACTTTATTCCTATTACAATCTCAGACATCCTACCAATATAGCTTCTAATAGATTCATCTTCCATCATTCTGATATCTTCAAATGCACAAATCCAATTATGTAATCTAGCCTTCTTTGCATGTTCATCACCTTCAAAAGTAGAATGTAAAGCTTTCCAAATTGCATGAGATGTTTTCAAACATCTTACCTAATTGTATTCATTCTCTGGTAGTGCTGACAAAAGTGCTTCTCTTGCAAGTATGTTACACATGAATAGATCTAGCTCATCTTTAGTTCCTACCTCTAGATTGTCTTCCACAATGATAGTCTTCTCATTTTTTGTAATCAACCAATAACTTGGTCCTAAACACAATAAATGTGTCTTCATCTTTTCTTTCTAGCTATCAAAATTTACTCCATCAAACTTAGGGCTTTCTTTCCTAAAATACACAATTGCACAATAACACAAGATATGTTGACTAGGGAACCTCTTGAAAAGAGTAAACCCCAATGAGAATGATGCCCACAAAATGATGTACTAAAATGAAAGTTCCTTGTTAGAGGATGGACCCTATTAGGAGTCTTATGAAATACATTCAGTACATATAAATCCCTGTTAGGAGATTTTGAATCCCTATTAAAAGATTCTAACCCGGTTAAGAGTTTATGGAAGACAGAACGACCCACTGCCCAAACAGCTTCAAGGCAAGATCTCTGAACCCACTGTCCAAAAGATCTTAGAATTATTCAATAAAATAATATGAAATATATTACCTCCTTCACACTATGCCAAAACCACACTCTCTACTACACAAGATCACAATTCTAGATCTCTATACTCACAAGTCTTCCTTCATCACTGAATTAGCTCTTTTCTTCACTTCATGCATATATTCGCATCTCAACTTTCACAATTCAATCCTCTCTACTCAATTATCTTTTTCTCAATTCTATTTTTCTCAATTCACATTACAATAAGGAAAAAATTCCTTCTTATATACCAAACTCAAATAATCATATATGAGTCGGTCCTCAATTACAAAATAATAATTTCTACACGCTACACACAAAATTCACATAAAGTTGTCGGCTTCCAGATACTGTAACTTTCTCCAAACATATCCTCAAAGTTTGCACTATGAACCATGTCATCATTAATGAGTCTCCAACATCCCTTTAAATGTGCAAAATTAGATTCCATCCCAGCTAAGAGATATCCTCCGATTTCCAAAAATCGCTACACAGAAACACTGTCTCAACACTACTTTCACCAAAATGCTCATAATTCTCATGAATGAATGAATTTCTTTTTGCTTTGTTAACCATAGGTTAATAACACACCAAAGAACATACCATCAACTATGCAAAATCCAATCTACAATACAACATTTGTGCAAAACAAAATTGTACCTACTTTCCTGCTGATATCTAGAATATCACTATGTTGACATCAATGACAATCCAAGTCATGAATGCAACAACAACTTCTATAGAATGACTGCCAAAATATTTTACATTCATTCCTAACACCTTAACTATAATAATAACATGAACCCTAACAAAATTCTAAAATATAACCTAACAGTTCCCCTAACACTAATCCTAGGTGTACCAATAACACCATTTAAATAAAATATGCTATGGCCCCAATCATGAATCTCTAATAGTTACCCTAACACTAAGCTTAAGTGTAACAATAGCACTTTTTGGTGTTCTTTTTCCCCAAAGGTCAGATTGGCATTAGGATTGATAGGGCTAGTGTCACATTCACTCAACACTCCAAATCTGACAAGGAAAAAGGCCAACTGACAAGGATCAAAGAGAGATCCTTCTACACTTTGAGTTCCACATCACTCAGGTGGGTATACCTCATCTACACACACATACAACTTATTTCACACTATAGGCTTGCAAGTAACTGACTGTGGAATGGTTCTCAAACCCTTGTAGGTATCCTGTACCTCAATGAAACCAAGATCTCATGCAATAGCCCTACTTGCATAGAGTGAGTATGAAAACCAGAGACCTATCCTAACAACATGAAAGGGAAAGGGTGGAACTTAATGTAAATGATTTAAAAGATGGGTTGAAAGGACCCCTAAGATACCTTAAGTCCCTCATAGACTAGTGCCTTGTCCAATGGGCCACAGAGTCAAATACCCTATTGCAATAGACAACTATGAAACAAGAAGACAAAACACTCAATGTGTTGATGCCTAACATAAATCACACACCATCAACCAAACCTCATGTCAACAACCCACCTATGTATCCAAGTATGTTATCACCCATTCAAAGGATTTTAACCCTCCCTTAGAAGAGACCTATAAATAGATAATACATTAACCAGCATCCACTGGAATAGACAAGCATGACATATCTTTGACACCTCAGCTCATACATACAGGAAAATTATTCCTAAACCAGTTATCTCTGCAAAGACAACTATATTGCAGACACATAGGAATTATAATAGAAAAATAAAACACACTTGATGTATTGATCAATGAGTTCAGAATTCAAATGGAGATAGCTTGGTAACAGTAAGAATATGTTGAATCCTCATACATAAGACAAATCAACTACAATATGTATTATATTCTCTGAACCAACAAAGGAAGAAAGAACACCCTTTATGCAGAGAGAATGAGAAAATCTACAAGACACAACCTTTCTTGGAACCAATTCTCCTGAAAAGGAAAAAATCAGAACCCCTACAAAGTCAAAAATTATAGCCATTTATACCCCTAGTCACCTTGGAATCCTCAAAGAGGATGAATCAAGCTTCGGATGACTAGGGTTAGGGTTTCAACTACCCAACCAACCAAAAATTACATCAAAATTTATTGTAGGGGAAGAAACACAAGCAACTCAGAGAAAATAAATCTCAAACAGATTTGCAATCATGAAAAATCTGTGAGAATAGTACAAAGCACCAAGGAATTACCATGAAAACTAGTCAAATCAGCCACCTACAAACACACCTTGAGCACAAAAAACATAGTACAAACCCCCCTATAATTTGATCATGGCAACCCAGGACCACACTACAACCACCGACGCCACCAAAAAAATCAAATCCAACCTCAAGAGCAATTAAAACCAATCCTTTCTGTCACTGGAAACCCTCTGCAAATTTGAATTCAAACTGCAATGGTCACGTCAAAAATTTTAAAATGCAACCATAGATCTTTTCCTTTTCCCAATAGATCAGATAGTGGGTGAGATCTCCATTTATCTTTAAAAAAAACCATGAGACTCAGAACAGTCAGCCACCACCAAGACAACAACCCGAAAAATAAGAAAATAGCACGTCAGTGACAACTAGCACAAAGGACCCACCGAGCAGGCTTTCCATCTTTAGTGAAGATCGACGGCTATCACTACACCATTGACTTATCCATCATGAAACTCCGATCAATGGTATCATGACAACCCTTAGATCTTGCAGTGTATTAACTCCCCTTAGACTGGCGGACCCACTGACAAGTCCACCTCAACACACCTGGACCAATGAGATACTGCCAATCAATTTTGTCTGACATCAGGACCACCACCATGAAGCACATAGCCAAACGTGAATCAACAGCTATCGCTAAAGTGCTGACTTATCTAGCATGCATCTTGACCTTGCGGTAAAGTGAGAGCTGTAAGATTAAGCAAGTCTTTAACTACCTGTCAAACTAAAAACCTCAGGTCCCATTGACACGTCTCCATCAGCAAACCCCTCAACCAATCAAAAGAAATCCATGTCATTAAATCTGACATAGGTCCCACTGCTCTCTATCCTTCATGAGCTATTCTAACAGCCTCCACCTAGCCGACGGTCCCACCGACACAACCAATAAGAAGGCTCCAATTGTAACATCTATTAGCAGACCCACAATAGTCATCCTACACACATGGAGAATCGGATGGTAGGTGCATAATCTCAAGGGTTCAAAAGATTCTTTGAGATCATACGCCCGTCATAGATTCTAAATCTTTGTCGTCATCATGAAAGCCTGACCCCACCCTACCACATAAGATCCTTTGATGAATGAGAGATTGCCATGTCGCAAAATCTGGCAAGCAAGCAAATAAATTTTCCTTCACTCACAAGTCCTTCTAACAACCCTACCATATCATCATTTCTCTTGGCCAATAAGGAACTGCCATTTGTGCTTATGTGGCAGTGGACCCACCCGCATAGAAAGACTACGTCATGAAAGAGAATCAACGGTCATCGCGAAAGCACATACCTCTGACACATCCTTCACAAAAACATGACAACCGTTGGATCAAGATGTTGTCAGAAGATCGGGCCCAGGAAATATTAAGGCTGAAACATAGGAAATATTAAAAGGCAAGACTTAGGGAAAATCATTTAGTCAGGTACGTAGACTTAGGAAATATTAAAGGCCGCCGAGGGTAAAGGCTTAGGAAAAATTTAAATAGGGATCGACCAATAATATAAATCATGTGCGAAATAGGATTTTTAAGTGGCCCAAAAAGGTAACTTAAAAATAGAACAGGGCCTGGGTAGACTTAGGGTTTTTCCATACAACGGCTAGATTTTTGAATATTTGCAAGGGTTTCAAACCAGAGACCTAAAAAATAGTTGCAGAGACCAGAAGAAAAGACCTACGGCCATGAAATTTTTTGCAGAAATAGACCATTTTCTAAAGAATTTAGCTATGACATGAAAATGGGCTAACAGCACTAATGTTAACCCTAATACAAGTAGTAACCGTAACAATAACCTTAGCCATAATAATAACATGAACTTGAACAAACTTCTTAAATAAAACCTAACATTTCCTCTAACGCTAACCTTAGGTGTAAAAATAGCACTAAAAATAACCATAGGTGTCACAATACCACTAAATGACATAAAAGAATAACCTAACAGCTACCCTAACACTAACCTTAAGTGTAACAATGCCACTAACCTTAATCATAATACGAGCACTAACCCTAACAATAACCTTAATTATAGTAATAACACAAACCCTAACAAACTTCTTAAATGGAACCTAACAATTCCCCTACCACTAACCTTAGGTATAACAATAGCACTAACCCGCATTAAAAAAAAACAAAAAAAAACCTAACAATTACCGTAACACTAACCTTAAGTGTAACAATACTACTAGCCTTAATTGTAGTATGAGCACTAACCCTAACAATAACCTTAACCTTAATAATATCAATAGCCTTAACTGCAATAATAACACAAAACCTAACAAAAATCTTAAATGTAACAAAAAATAAACCAAATACTTAGTAAGATCATTAACAATAACCCTATTTACAACATATAACCTAACCATTACACTAACACTAACCTTAATTGTAATAATAGCACTAACCATAACTATAATTGGGGTAGTAACCCTAACAAATTTCTTAAATGTAACCTAACAGCTCCCCTAACACTAACCTTAACTCTAGTAATAGCACTAACCTTAACCATGATAGGAACACTATCCCTAATAATAATTGAAACCTTAACAATATGACTAACCTTAACCGTAATAGAACTAGTATCCCTAAAAAATTTCTTAAATGTAACCTAATAGTTCCCCTAACACTAACATTATCCTTAACTGTAATAGTGTAAGGAAATATAACACTAACCCAACCATTATCTTAATACTAATTTTAAATGTAATCCAAATCAGTCATTATCATAATAATACACCGAGACTAATCCTTCTTGAGGCACCTGTTTTCATCAAATTGGAAGCTTTGTGTCTGGGCTGGGATTGATGAAGATAGTTGCCTCGAAAAGAATTACTCTCGACATGAGTGTGTGTGTGTGTGTGTGTGTGTGTGTGTGTAAGTTTATTTATTATTTATATCAGAATTCTATTTTGTCATCTATTCTTGTGTGGACTAATTAATTAACATCCTCATCCTCTCTTAGTTTGGACAAATGTCAGTTTTGAATTTTGCAATATATTTTTATATCCAATAAAACATAAATTATAATTAAATTATTAAATATCTTCTCTATCACTTAATTATTAATAACAATTCATCAATTTAATATCTCTCCATCTATTTATCATTTATGGGCAACTCTTAAATAATTAAACAAAATTAAGGTCGTATTCACTAGCATTGAAAATAAATGTATATCTTAAAAGATGATATCTTAAAATTATAATAATGAGGGATTACCTTTTATTTTTATTTTTATTTTTTTGGAAAAAATTAATATTTTTATTAATAAAAAATTGGTTCAAAAAAGGGCTCCCGGAGAAAAGAACCAGTGAAGAAAAACTTTGTTCATTACCCATAGCATAAAAAAGAAGATAGTTCTACAAGATATCCATAGTCTATCCCTACCCATAAGGACCATTCAAGGCCTATTACATTTGGATAGAAAATCCCCAATCATCAACCCCCTACGTCTATAAAAGAAGATTGGATATATGCAATAATTTAATCCTATTTACAATAATACAAAAATTTGGCATATAGCCATGATACATTAACAAAAAATGCAGGCCCAAATCAGTAAGGAATTATAAACAACATAATGAGTTGATAATTCATAATCCAAAACTTATCACACTGATACCACCGAAGGATGCCTGGAAGATTGACAAAATGAAAAGTCCCCAAATGAAAGCCAAGATGAGAGGACCAAAAGTGCAGGAGAAGCCGAATGATTCAAACCAGTGAGAAGTATAACTTGTTCCAAAATGGAAGTTACCAAAGACCTACAACATTAGATAATACAAAAGACCAAGATAAAATCAATCTTGATAGTGCAAATTTTCATCCCCAAGATGAGACGGAGGAGAGAAAAACAAGGAGCTCCATAATCTATCAGCTTCATTATGGATGAATGAGGTAGATCAAAAATCATCATTCACACACTGAGAAGGAGAGGAAAGTTCAACTCTATCCAGTTCCAATGAGTTTAACAACCCTATTTCCACATTTGCTATTGAAACACACGGAGCTAAGGTAGAGGCTCTTTCCCCACTGTAGATGAGGTCAAATAAGGGAATATATTAGAATTAGCAACTGCATTGGAATGAGCCATAAGACCAAGAATAGTGTATGTCTTAGAAAAAGCTTTTCCCCGGTATCCAGCTTAAACAACATTTCTATTTATCATGACATCCAAAGGCATAATAGAGGAAGAGGTAATGCAATATTTAATTGCTCCAAGGATCATAACAAAATTATCTGAATTCAACAGCAAATGTCATGGAAAAATACCACCAACACTTGCATCCCCCTGCCAAAGATTATAGATTTGGACTGCAGAAAGCAACTTATTGTTTTGAATAAATTTGGGTAGAATTATCCCATTCACCACATGAAACAATAGGGATGACAATTGTGAGAGGTCAAGGAAAATGGAGCAAAAGATAGTGGCAATTAGGGATAGGAATATAATTCTCTTAAAACACAGAGAGAGGATAGATTCACCAATGAGCCGGCGAATACTTCTATGGCATTTGGGATAGTATACATAGAACATAGAATCCAAGAGATCATCAGTAATCTAACCCCCAAACGGAAGCTCCAAGGCATCAGGGGACAAAGAGACTCTTAGGTTTAGTGGTCTAAATTCATCAACGAACCTAGATGCAGCCATAATCAAATCCAAAACAAAGGACACCCAAATAATGTTGGAACCAACACCAATAATTAGTAGAGAGGAGCACAAATATAAATAATAATGTATCAAATAATGAAAAGATCATCATAAAGGTAACTGAAATGAAAAATGATTGATATCTCATGCAACCGTATAGGGAGATATTAACTCGCTTATGCAAACAGATATTAGAAATCATAGCCACGCAAGAACTTTGGCCATGAGATAGCCATAGATACATCCATACTTTACAAAGTACTACTTATCATAATAAAATGATGCAAATAAGACATTTACATATTTTAAGTAAATATCCAACTTATGGTGTACGTGTATAACATAATGATACAAGCACCCCTGAAGATATCAAATTAATACCAAAGATAATAATCAGGATATCCTCATAATGGATGCAAAGATGGTGTTTTGATCACCTAATTGCAACCATAATTCCTGAGATTTCTCCCTCCAATATTCTTCCTCCCTTGCGCATAACTCAACCCATTCCTCTTGAAATTGTCTTTTCTTTCAAAAGGTTTGAGAATCCATACCTCTAGAGAAAATTTTCTAATTAATATCAAACAATTCCTTTTCAACTTTTGATTTATGTTCAAAGATATTCTTAAAGACATTCACATTCCAAGCTTTTATCATTTTTTTGACAAAGCACATTTTTTTGTAGAATCTAAACATCATAGAACCATCCTCCATGGGGGCAGCCATCCACCATTGCTTAAGAAGGGACTCAAATGATGGATGTCTGAACCAAACAACTTCAAAATTAAATGATGACCTAATAGGATTAGTACCATCCTTGCCAGATAAGTCAATAGAAAGTTGAATGGGAAAATGATCTGAATTTGAGAAGGGCATAATTTCCATGGGCATGGATATATTTTCTAGTTTCCAAATATGAGACCAAAGGAACCTATCTAGTCTAACAGCAATTTGTGAGAACCTAGACCTATGATTAGTCCAAGTAAAGGACCCATTTTGGGGTAAAATATCAAAACGGTCATTATCCAAAATGAAGTTATTGAAATCTATGATTGAGCGGTCAGGAGGATAAATACCACCCTTTTTGTCATTAGATCCCAAGATAGCATTGAAATCACCTGCTATAATGAATTTTCAATTAGGGTACTATTGGATAATATTGGTTAAAGATTTCCACAAATGCAACTTATCCAGAGTGGAAGTAGGTCCACATACATTCATAAGGAAAAAAGAGAAATTGAAGAACCTAACATTGCCAAACTGCCAATTAGATCCATTTTGCAATGAATGAATGAGTAACTTAGAATTATTCCATAAAATAGATAAACCATGTGATGCACGAATAGTAGGAACAAAAAAAAATTTCCAAGAAGACCACTTACTCACAGTCATATTAAAATTATCTATAGACAACTTAATTTCTTGTAGAAGAACAATATCAGATCGAGAAGAATCAAGCATCAACTTGATTCTATGTCTCTTGTCAAAGGAATTAATGCCTCTGAAATTCAAAGAGAGGATTCTCTTTGTGGACAAGGAGAACCCTTATTCCTCCTTGTTGAACATCTCATGTTGGCAAAAAAATTATTATCCAAAGTTGACTGAATACTAGCCTCAATTTTCTCCACAACCTTAGTTGCTTTTGATTTCCTACTCCTATTTTTGGGAGTCTTAACTACTGAATTTGGAGAAATCGATGTTTGAACAATTGATAGCTTAGAAGTATGATCCTGATTGTTGGAAAACAATTGATTTTCCTAATGATGACCCAAAGACTAAGAGTCATGGTTATTGTCCACTGAAGCAACTTTACTTGGTTCATCAATTGTCAACAAATGATAATCAGAATCATTATGATAATTATCATTAGAAGGTTGATTAAAGTTTAAATTTATAGGTTCATTAACAGGTGAGTTTCAAAATGAATGAACACCTAATTCATGATCATCATTCATACCCAAATCATCATACATATGTTGTTAAAAAGTAAAGTCCACCAAGATAACTGAGAGTGGGGGTGAATCAGTTATTAGATAAATACAAATTTTATCAACCTTAATAGATTTTAACCATGTAAGCAATGTAATCAACAACCATAGAAAGATATACATGCACAATAAAACAATGACACAAGATATGTTGACTAGGGAACCTCTTGATCAAAGAGTAAACCTCGGTGGGAATGCTGCCCACAAAAGATGCACTAATATGAAAGTTCCTTGTGAGAGGATGGACTCTGTTAAGAGTCTTATGAAATAAATTTAGTACATATGAGTCCTTATTAGGAGACTTTGAATCTTTTCTAAAAGATTCTAACTCTGTTAGGAGTTATGGAAGACAGAAGGACCCACTGCCCAAACAGCTTCAGGGTAAGATCACTGAAATCACTGTCCAATTGATCTATGTATTAATCAACATAATAATACCAAAGATTACTTATCTCAACAATTCAATTCTCCTTCTCTAACTGTTCCAAACTGCACCAACTGCTTCTTCAAATCTGAGCTTCACATATCCTCTTTCCATAAATTCTCTTTCACAATTCCTTCATTCACTTTCTCATTACACACACACATATCTCTCATATTACAACAAGGAAAACATTCCTTCCTTTATACCACACTCGAGTAATTACAAATGAGTCAGCATACAAATTACAAAATAAAATTTTCCACATGCTACATCAAAATTACACAAAAATTATCGGCTTCCAATTAAGACAATTCATCACTCATACGACTTCAGATCTTGTGCTCATGTCCACATCACTAACATCATGTCATCAACTACCTCATAACTATGCATGATTAGATTCTATCTCGATTAGGAGATATCATCTCATTTCCACAAACTGCTTCTCAGGAACACTGCCTGAATACTGCTTCCACTGATTTCCTCATAACTGTCATGAATAAATGAATTTCCATCTACACTCTTAACCATGATCTCATAGAAAATCATAGAGTAATTCCTCAACTACGCATAGCTTCATCTTCAATATCCCAAGTGCGCTAACCCAAACATTGTTTGCTTCATTGCTAATCTTCAGTAGATCACTATGTTGACATCAATGACAGTCACAGTCATGAATGAAACAAAAATTTCTACATAATGGCTATGAATACTCCCCCATGGGATATATTCAGCATTCATTCCTAACAATTTCCCCCATTGGCATTGAGGTCAACATAGATGAAAAAGCATCCAAGTTCCATAAATCCAACACTGCAACACTGTTGCTCTGAAAATGCTTTCAAGTCTTCTTCATCAATCAAATCTTGCTTCATTTTCCTATTCATTTCTCTCCAATAGATGTTTTTTCATGTATACTTCTACCCCATTGACATCAATGATAGATGTTTCATCATTATGTCAATAACTTCAATGTCAAAAGACATTATTCAGAAAATACATTCACTAGAATCATCATGACTCAACTGAGATACACATACTCCCCCATAGAGGAAGTACCAACATCTAGTCTAGAAGAAAGATAAGGCTCATATACCACTGGATGGATGCAAAAATCTACATCACTTCTAAAAATTAGGCTGGGGCATCACCCCAAGTATACCTCTCAGATACTCAAATGCATCCTTAGGAAAAGGTTTTGTAAATATGTTTGCAATCTGCTCCTTTGTGCTTATGTACTCAAGTCTGGCTTCTTTCTCTACAACTTTCTCTCTCACTACATGATACTTTATCTCTATATGCTTTGTCTTACAATGTAACACATGATTCTTAGACATACTAATTGTGCTGGTGTTATCACAATGTATAACAATAGGCTCAACAAATTTTATTCCAATATCCTTCAACATTTGCTTCATCCAAATTATTTGATTACAATTGTTTTCTACTGCCACATACTCTACTTCTATTTTACTCTATGAAATACAATTCTACTTCTTGCTTATCCAAGAAACTAATCTTCCTCCAAGGAAAAATGGTCCACCACTGGTGCTCTTTTTATCATCAACACTGCCTCTTGTTGGAATTAGGAGAGATAGGAACTGAGAGGGGAGGGGTGAATCAGTGCCTTCAAAACTTCACTTATAAACCTTTCAGATCTATAACTATAAATAGTGATAACCGACCAAAAAAACTTGAATCTAATTGCATGAATCAATCGTCCATTTAACTTAAGTAAGTAAACAACATGACATCAATATGACAATCACATAACACAAGTATTTTGGTAACACAAAAACCCTTGTTAGAAGGTAAAAACTATGGTAGGATGACACCCACAAATTCTTCACTACTACAGCTAGAAAAGGTTTGCGTGTTAGGGCTACAATTTTTTATCACTTGTGGTGATCTCACCCTATTAGGAGTGACATGTCTAATCAGCTAGATCTACCTACCTAGTTATAGGATTTTAACAACACTAAAGAAGTGTGCACTCGGTTAAGAGATTTACATAAGATTGTTAAGTCTACTCTGTTAAGAGATTTTATCCAAAATCTATTACAATTGTTAGAAAGCAATAGGCAATTATCTGCTATTTGAAAACTCAATTGTCTGATACAGATCTATAAGCTCTGATAAAATATCACCTTACTTGTGATGAATCTCTTCTCTAAATCTACTCGATAGCCTTCTCTGATTCTACTAATCTAGATAATCTTTGTACTTTGTTCTGCTTTGTTAACTGATATACTTGAACTTAGGTAATTACTTCAAGTGCTCTATGATTCATATATCAGCTCACACCAAAAATAATGCAAACACACAAATATATAGTGTTCTTTTTTTTCCACTTTAACAAAATTAGGTTACACACCTCATTCATAACCCTAAGATCTACGGTGTACAATAATAACCTAGATCAACTATTATAAAAGATATACATTGCATTTAATGAATATCATCACATTAAATGTTCCTCGATCTTGGTAAAATGTTTTATGAACTATTGTAACCATTTGCATAGAAGAATGTGCCATTTCTGATTACTATGTCATTTCCTGTGATCCTCAATAAACACTGTATAAACTACTTAGTGTATACTGCGATGCTCGGTGTTTACTGTCTGTTGGTGTCAATGTCTGCTAGTGCTCAATAAACTATCTGTTGCTTGGTATATAAGCTTTACTGACTAGTCTTTTTTGCTTCATGTTATCGATTAGCTCAATGTAAGTGACCGACTGATATCTTTACAAACCTTTGGTACTAATGACAACCTTAAATGCTCAATAGAGATAACAATCTCCCCCTTTGGCATTAGTATCAAAACCTCAAATGTATATAGACAAAATTTTCTATATAACGTATATCTCCACCATATACATATACATATACACATCAAAAAAATTTCTAAGTACTAAGTACTCCCCCTCAATGAAGTACTCCCCCTCGGTGCATGCTCCTGATAATATGTAGTATACATAGCATCTATGTAGATATTTGGCATAATAGTTGATACATTGTTTTCCCCCTATTTGATAGTAATGCCAAATACAAAAATTAAGTAGTATACTCACATCTTGTCAAAAATAAGCTGATGGGTTTTCTTCAGTGACACCAAGAGGTTATCCCATTCCTCTTTCAAGTTGGTGAGAGTGATGTGCTCAAGACCGACTTGTGCATGCATGTCAAAGATGTTATCTAACACCGAAATCTCTGGTGTTGCAATGAGTAGCTCGGCTTTCACAATATGAACTTCAAAAAATTTCAAGTATGGGATCAGTTTGGTTTGCAACTCAGTAACCTGATCTGTTATGTGCTCTTCTTGTTTCTTCAAATCTGCTATCAACCGTTGGAGTTCTTGAACTCGGTGAATGTGTTCTAAGAAAGCATGAGGCTCGGTTATAGCTACATTTGTACTCAACTATATTTATGCTTCCAATCCTTTGATCTTTTCACTGACTTCAACAATGAAGATGTCTTTAGTAAAAAGTTTCAATAAATATTGACAAATTGTCTGGGTGAGATTTTATTTCAGTAATTACCTCAGTTAATTTGACCTTCTATAATGCCACTTCTAGGCTGATTTTCTCTGGTTATTTGTGTTGTATCCTGGATTCTGTCCTTTCTTCAATTCTTTTGTCTGCATCAATATCTGGGTTATTGATCTTCTCGGCAAGTGTAGCAAGTTGATCTATGATAGGATTATCCTCATCAATGTTCACCTTAGGTACTACCTATTGTAGGATATCCCTCACATCGGTTAATACTTCTTTTCATTTGTGTTCTTGCTTCAACTTCTCTTGCGCTGCCTTCCTTGAACATAATTCCCCATATTTACTCAATTCTTCAGGGCTTAGAGTCCTTAGGTCACACTCAGGGAGAATGATCACTTCACCTAGGGTGACTATCCCTTTTCCTTTCTTCTTCTTCTTTGGTGCTAGAGGTGATTTATTCTCAATAATAGCAATAGTTTTATCTCCAAATTTCAAAGTGTCCTTCCTGGTTAACACACATTCTTCCTTCTTCTACTCCTCGATAGTTGTAGTCTCGGTTGATATAGTAGGAGTCTCAGATGTGGTGTCAAGTGGGATCACCTCTGTTGCCTTTGTTTCTACTATTTCCTTTTCTTCTTTTGTTTCCTTTGCTTCAGTGGAAGGTCCTTATATATATGTAGGCTCATCTATTTCTGCAAGTTTCTCTATGTCTTGATCCCCTGTGATGTCTTTGTTTTTCTTAGGATTTGAGCCTTCAGGTTGTACTTGTGAAATGATCTCAGTTGTTTCTACAAGTACAGGAAGCTTACCCGGTAGTGATGTAAATAGACATTCAGTGTCTAGTGCTTCATCTTTATTTGGTGCAATATTTACATCTTCATCATCTTGGTCATTAGGATCACCATTTGTGATGTCCTCAATGAGTACATCATCATCAGTTTTATTCTCCAATTGAACTTCAACTTTATCCAGTGCATCCTATGAAATACTTATTTCTTCCTTGTCCTCGGTGATATCAATTGCCTCGGTAACTGATATATCGGTATTCTTTGATTTCTTTGTAGTTCCCTCATCAATGCAAATACCTTTGCCTTTGGAATAGCATCTCTTCTTAGACAAGTTCAAGAATGCTTCTTGCTCAGCTTTTTCTTCGGCCTTCAAAATTGATGCCCACATAGAATTAGTGGTGGTATCCATAGCTACTACATTTTCATCCATGATCATCAAGGCTCTATTCTTGATCATAAAGTTTGCTTGGTATTTGGTCAAGTATTCACTAACTTCTCCAAATCTTAAATGTGAGGCTACCCGAAATAGAGAGTGTTCTCTCTTTCTCTTCTCGGTGTCTAGTGCAATAGCCCATTTTTCAATAATTTTGTCATCCAATTTCTTCGGTAGTGCACAGGAAAATTCCATTGGAACTTTCTTGAATTTTATCATCATTTGGATGACAACCTCTTCTATCTTGGTTTGATATTCTTTTGACATCTTGTCAAATCTGTCTAGTAAGGGATCAGTGAGATCTCCATGTTCAATTATGTCTTCAATGATTTCATCTATTGTTTTTGTCTTGTTACTGACCACTTTGAATTGATTGACATCATCTTCTATCTCAGTTTCTTCAAGATCTTCTTTATTTCTTATGAATTTTCTCCTTTTCTTTGGTGCCTCAGCTACAGCCTTGTTCTTTCTCTTAATGTATTTCCTTGTCAGTGTAGCTTCTCTCCTTTTTGTTACTTTCTCTACTTCTTCCTTATCGGTTGATGGTTCTGCAGTTGATGATCATGTCTTCATACCTTCATGTATAGGTGACTACTTCTTTATAGGAATTTTAGGTGGAGGAACCGGTGTGGGATCTTCTTCTTTATCAGACTCAGTCTCCTCACTATCATATGGTTTGTCAACTAACTGTAGCTGACCTTCAGTTTCCTATTCAATCGGTATCTCTTCAGATGTCTCAGACCCATCTCTATATTTAGTAGTGAGATTTTTCTTCATCTTCTTTACCTTTCTAGTTATTTTACCAATCTCAATATTTGTTGAAATTCTAGATTTGGCCTCTTCATATACTCCAAACCTAGTGGCAATGGGATCCTTCAGTAATGCAAGCAGTGCATTAATAGATTTCAATGCGAAATCATGGTTTATTTCATATCCCATCGGTTCCAACCATTTTATCCTAGGTTCAACTATTTTTATTAAAGTATAATTTGTGTTGACTACAAAACATATGTCATTTTCAAATCTCCGAACTAATTCCCTCAGAATTATGCTTCTTTTATGCATTAAACTCTATATTCAATGTATCTCCTAACTTATTCATCATTTCACCAATCTATTTTGTTATCGATATATATGGTATCCAATTTACTTTATCGGTGCCAGGTACATACTTTTGTAGATCAAAAAATATGCATGCAAGTAGAGATCCAAACTTACATGTGTTAGACTTCTTTTTCTTTATGGTCTTCATATTCTCCTAAAGTTGATGAAATAGTACCTTGGCAAGATCAACCTGGTGACCTTTTACCACAATTTTATGTGCCATGTCTACTACATTGTAGGGTATGTTGTTGGGTCTTCTTGATTGAAATAACTTATACCTAATCACATGTGCTACAAATTTGACTGCTGGGTCCTTGATTGTCAAAATCTTTAGTGCCCAACCATCCCATTGTGCTCTAGTAAATTTCTCAACATCCGGTCATGATGAACTAAAAAAAGCCTTAGCCTTGTCAGTTGTAGGGAGACCAGTAACCCTACTGATCATTTTCTTGTTGACCTCAATTGATTTATCCAGCCATAATTTGTCATCATGATACCTGCTCATAATGATTCTGATCCAATCTAATTTAAATGATTGCGAAAAGTGTATAAAACATGATAACCCTAATTCCTCAATCTTCTTGTAATCTAATTTCATTTTTCCATCGGGGCCATAGAGTTGTTGATATGCTGCAACAGTTTCAAAATCTCCAACTTCTCTGATTTTGCAATGAATATATGATATTACATCTTCTGTCAATAAAACCCTTTTTGGTATGCTTGAAAAAGCACCCATGGTATCTATTTGAGCTGCAAATTTAGGATGTGGCTTAAACTTAGGTTCATCAAAATTTTCCCTAACAATTAGATTAACTTCCTCTTCAACACTTTTTTATTTTCTTGTAGACGACGTTGATGCCATAAATTGATTCTAGGGTTTTAGCAAGCAGCAAGATAAAAAGTGTTTGATAGCAAATGAACTTACTCAGTATCATGAAGAGTGATGTCAGTTTGATCTAACATAGCCTTGAATCCTTCTGAAAATCTTTTAGCTCAAACTTTTCTCTTTGAATTCTCCACTCTTTGAAATCGCAATGTAAAAAATGAACTCAGTTCCTGTGTATTTATAGACTTTTCAATATTCCCGCTCAAACTTTCATGCAATAAATGCTTGATCTAACTTTTGGTATGAAACAACTATCAGCTCGGTGACAACTAAAAGTCTTGTCTGCTTGGTTAACATAGGATTTCTTCATCAGTTGATACATGTGCTCAGTTAACCTTAGATAGTGATTACCGACAGGTAACCAACTCTTGGTCTCTCTTTTACCGACTGTATAACATTGTTAGCTCATAACACATAAACCATAGTGCATCTTTATTCATGCTGATTTGGTATTAGTACATCATGTATAAGGAACTGTATGTAAAATGTGATTATTTGAAATGTCAGTCCCATACAAAGCTATTTCTCCTTAGCTGAAGTTACCGATGTCGCCCAATCTAGTGGATGAGGTTTCACCGACAACATTACTTGACTCAGCATTCTCATTAGATGCCTTTTTCCACATAGTGTTCCTTAACTTTTTGATATCTATGATAGTATATCCACTTTCAAATATATGGTTTTCATCTAGTGCTCTGTCTCTGTAGTTCTTTCTTAAATGACCAACCTTATGATAGTGCATACAAGCCATTCCAGTGCTTGTCCAGCTTCTTGATTATCCAATCCAACTTTTTCTATAATAGTTTGCTGCAATGTGTCCATATCTACCACAAGCAATACAGTTAGCCCATGCATTATAATCCCAAACATAATAATTACCTTGTCTCTTCGGTTGATATGGCCTGCGTTGTGGTTTCTCCTTAGGTGTCCAGACTTGTTTCATTTTCACCTTACATTCTTGTGTAGTGTGTCCATGCTTGTTACAAGTATAACATATTTTCTCCATAGTGGTATTATTAGCAAGATCATTTTGCTTAGCTCTACACTCATAAGCAAGATGCCCAAACTTACCACAGTAGGAACAATATCCATTAAACTTAGGAGTGACAGGATGTTTGCCTTGTGCTTTGCTTCTACACACATTAGATGTATGTCCCGGTTTGCCACAGTGATAACATGCCAACACTTTAGGTTTCTAATTTTGACTAATGTTGACTTGTTCAGCTTGTTTTGATGTTTCTCCTCTACCGGTGTAATCTTCTCTGATTAGTAAGAAAGTCATCAATCTTCTTAGAGCTGTCCTCAGCAAGTTTCTTCATTTCATTTTGTTGTTGTTGATTTTTCAATTCATTTCTTAGCTTCTCATTCTCTTCTCTGAGACTTGCAACATCTTCTAGTCTTCTTGACAATTCTGCATTCACTCAGTTTACCTCTTGATTCACAGTCATCATTTGATTAGTTATTTGGAAATGTCGGTCAATGAGTCTTTGTATCTCACTCTCTTTAGCTTGAAGTTGTTCAATCATCTGTCTTCATTCATTTATTGTTAGATTCATTTCTTGCTCAGATTTTTTTGCTTTGTTTATTGTTTCTACCATTCTCACCATCTAAGATTCTTGACCAATTTGTAGTGCTTTCACTTGATCAATTAAATATTGATTCTTTTCAGATAGATCAGTGATTATTCTTTCAGATCCATCGGAGATGCTTCCAAAACTAGATCCAATATGCTCAAACATTTCATCAATAGGTTCTTCATGGTAACCAATCTCATTCTTTAGAATAGCTATGTTCTTCCTTTCAACCAGTAATTTCTTCTGTCCTTCCTTGGCTTGCTTATACTATTCCACAAACATTTGCATTTGTATCTTCTGATTCTCAATAGCCTTGTCAAGCTTGTATCTCTCCATGACTTAGATCTTTACCCTTCAATGGTTAAATTGTTCAATAAGAGAAATTTTCTCTGATACCAATTGTTAGAATTAGGAGAGATAAGAACTGAGAGGGGAGGGATGAATCGGTGCCTTTAAAACTTCACTTGTAAACCTTTCAGATCTATAATTGTAAACAGTGATAACCGACCAAAATAACTTGAATCTAATTGCATGAATCAATCATCCATTTAACTTAGGTACGTAAACAACATGACATCAATATGACAATCACATAACACAAGTATTTTGGTAATGTAGAAACCCTTGTTAGAAGGTAAAAACTGCGGTGGGGATGACACCCACAAATTCTTCACTAATGTAGATAGAAAAGGTTTGCTTGTTAGGACTACAAGTTTTGATCACTTCTGGTGATCTCACCCTATTAGGAGTGACATGTTAGATTGGCTAGATCTACCTAGTTATAGGATTTTAACAACACTAAAGAAGTGTGCACTCGGTTAAGAGATTTACATAAGATTGTTAAGTCTACTCTGTTAAGAGATTTTATCCAAAACTCTATTACAATTGTCAGAAAGCAATGGGAAATTATATTCTATTTGACAACTCAATTGTCTGATACAGATCTATAAGCTCTAATAAAATATCACCTTACTTGTGATGAATCTCTTCTCTGAATCTACTCGGTAGCCTTCTCTGATTCTGCTAATCTTGATAATCTGTGTACTCTATTCTGCTTTGTTAACTGATAGACTTGAACTTAGGCAATTACTTCAAGTGCTCCATGATTCATATATCAGCTCACACCAAAAATGATGTGAACACACAAATATATAGTGTTCTTTTTTTTCCACTTTAACAAAATTAGGTTACACACCTCATTCATAACCCTAAGATCTATGGTGTACAATAATAACCTAGATCAACTATTATAAAAGATATACATTGCATTTAATGAATATCATCACATTAAATGTTCCTTGATCTTGGTAAAATGTTTTATGAACTATTGTAACCATTTGCATAGAAGAATGTGCCATTTCTGATTACTATGTCATTTCCTGTGATCCTCAGTAAACACTGTATAAACTACTCAGTGTATACTGCGATGCTCGGTGTTTACTATCTATCGGTGTTAGTGTCTGTTGGTGCTTAGTAAACTATCTGCTACTCGGTATATAAGCTTTACTGACTAGTTTGTTTTGCTTCATGTTATCGATTAGCTCAATGTCAGTGACCGACCGATATCTTTACAAACCTTTGGTACTAATGACAACCTTAAATACTCAATAGAGATAACACCTCCCCAATCAACATTTGTATATGCACATAAGGTAAAATCATCAGATTTTTTATACCACAATCCATACTCAATTGTGCCTGTTAAGTATCTCAGTATCCTCTTTACTACTGCATAATATGATTCTCTAGGTTCAGCTTGAAATCTTTCTCTAATTCCAACTGAATGTGCTATATCAGGTCTTGTATGAGTCAAATATTGCAAACATCCAATCATATATATGTACTTCTTCTGTTCCACTGCAGGAGTCTCATCTATGCTAGATAACTTGTGTCCAGTTACCATAGGTGTTCGTACTGGTTTATAGTTCTCCATTCCAAATCTCTTCAATAAATCATTCAATTACTTTGTCTGACTTACAAAGATACCATCACTATTTTGTGTTATCTACAATCCTAAAAAGTATTTCATTTCACCAATCATACTCATTTCAAATTCAGTCTTCATTTCATCTACAAATTTATCACTAGCTTCATCTTCTCCTCCAAAGATAATATCATCAACAAAAATAACAAAAACCAACAAACCTTTTTCAATTTCCTTTGTGTATAGGTTGCTATCAGTTGTGCCTTTTGTAAATCCTAACTTTAACAAATACTTATCCAATCTCGCATACCAAGTTATAGGTTCTTGTTTTAGTCCATAGAAAGCTTTCTTTAGTTTACATACCATGTCTCCTTATTGAGTTAGAGGAAAACCTTTAGGTTTCTCAATGTAGACTTCTTCTTCGAATTCTCCATTTAGAAATGCTGACTTCACATCCATCTAATACACTTTGAATTTCTTGTAAGCTGCATAGGCCAAAAATATTCTTACTGCTTCAATTCTTTCTACTGGTGAAAATTTTTCTTCAAAGTCAATTCCTTCTTGCTGTGAGTATCTTTTACAAACCAATCTTGCTTTGTTCCTTGCTACTTTTCCTTGTTCATTCATCTTGTTTCTGAATACCCATTTTTTTCCTTTAACATTCTTATCTTTAGGTCTAGGGACCAATTCCCATGTCTTGTTCTTTTCAATCTGATCCAATTCTTCTTTCATGGCTTTAATCCAATGTTCATCTTCAAAAGCTTCACTAGTAGATTTAGGTTCAATTTGAGAAATCAAACATAATTGTTCTTGTACCTTATTTCATGTCAAAACTCCTCTATCTATGATTCCAATAATCTGCTTAGTAGGATGATTCCTTAATAGATTCCTATTAGGTGTCACCGTCTCAGTACTTGTTTTTGTTGTAGGTTCTTCAATGGTTTCTTCACTATGGCTTTCATTCAACAAATCACTGTCACTTTCATAGAATAATTCAGTAGTCTCTAGATTAGGTCTAGGCTGAGTTCCTTCATCTGATTCATAATCAAGCATTCTTTCCTGAATTCTAAACTTTTCATCAACTTTAACATTTGCACTCTCAACAATAGTCTTAGTTCTCTTATTGTAACATCTATAAGCTTTTCTCTTCAATTAATATCCAAGAAATATACCTTCATCACTTCTGTTAGCACAAGAAAAATTTTCATGCCTCTGCAGGTATTTTTCCCATTTTCCTGGCAAAAACCCTAGGCAAAATTCAAAAAATCTAGCTGTTTGCAAGGAAAACCCTAAGTGTGCCCTAGGCCTGTTCTAGATTCACATTACTTTTTGGGCCACTTAAAAACTTCATAACGCATGTGCGTTATTTTTTTTCTCACCTGGCGGTCTTCTTTTTCCCTAAGTCTCTGAACACCTAGCTTTATTTTTCCTAAGTCTAGAGCTTTAATATTTCCTATAGTTTCGGACCTCATTTCTTTCCTGGGCCCAGCTCTAACAACATCTGCATCTAACGGTTGGCGTATCTTCACAAGTGATGTGTCAAAGGCATGAGATTATAAGAGAATAGTTGATTCCTTTTTGTGACGTAATCATTTCTTTCAGCGGGTCCACTACCAGGTGTGCATAGTTGGTAGTTTTTAATTGGTCCACATGATAATGAGGTGGAGCTTGTAGTGGGTCCTATGTCAGAGCTGACTAGGCAAAGGTAACGAATGGTATTATGACATCTAGCAGTTTGCAGGCGGGCCCAAGGGTATCAAATTTTTTTGGTGGCTCGGACAATTTTTTTCGTGACACAGATAAAGTCTTTAGTGTTTGCACATTCTTGTAATTATTTGGCAGAGTTCTAAACTTTCAGCGAATGGGCGAATATGTGTATTCACTGAATCTCAAATTTGTTAGCAGTGTTCTAAATTTCTCCGTGAATCAGAAAATGGTTTCAGTCACTAGTTCGCTAAATAACTAAAGGGTGAAGTTTAAAAAGGATTTGGTGAATACATGAATAAAGGTCTTCGCACATTCTCAGAATATGACCAAGGGTTAACACATGATTCAGCGATTCGGAAAAGTTCTTTGTTCGCTGAATTGTTTGACTTAATCATGGTCAAAGAAGGCATTAAGCGACTTAAATTTTTCCCTTCAGTCGCATATTCATGAAGTAACTTGGCGGGGCTCTAAATATTTTAGCGATTCAGCGAATACGTGTTCACTCAATCTCTAGATAAAGTAGCAGTGTTTCAAGTTTTTCAGCGAATTGGTGAAATGTCTTTGGTTGCTAATTTACTAGATAATCAGTGGGCCCTCAAATTTCTTATGTATTTGCTAGTTTGCAAAGAGTAACCTGAGGTTAAGAAGGGACTTCACAATTCAGTGAATGCAGTCATTCGCTGAATCGTTTGATCTAACATGGGTTAAGTAATGTATTCAGTGACTTAGAATTTCTTGCAGTTGGGTATTCGCCAAATGGGTCAAAGAGTTAAGGTTCGCTAGATAATCAATGGGACCATCTGGTGATTCATAGCTGAGGTGTCATGTTGTGATTGGTTGAGCTGGAAAGAAATGCAGACACGTCAGTGGGCCCGAGAGATTCTAAAGAATGCTAGTGTGGCAGGATCTATGTCTATCGCATGATCGTGTGGAATCTTTTCAGGCCATGCGATCATGCGACGGCCGTTTGATCTAAAGCTTATGAAGAAAGGGGTCGAGTATGCCGATTCATCATTGACGTGCTTTTTTCTCATTGGTCAAGGGTTTAGTGATGTGGAAAGGGATTTTTTTTAAGATTTTTGTTGACTGTTGTGGGATTCTACGAGCCGCCCGATCTGCCAGGAATAAGATGCATCAATGGTCACATTTTAAAGTTGAGCTGGTTACCATTTTTATTCAAATTCAAATATCCTGCATGGTTTTGCTAGGGTTTTTGAACCAGTGAGTCATGTAAAATGAAGCGGTGGCCAAGAATTGATTTCTTCGATACAGTTTGCAGTTGGGAAAGGATATAGAAGATGTAAATTACAACTAGAATCTAATTTTGTTCCTAATGATGCTGTGCCAGTTGAGTTTCCAGGGTTGAATTTTTGCAGAAGGGCATTCATTGCAGATGGACAGCGTGATTATAAAATCAAATTTGTGAAAATTGAGCTAGGGATAGCATTGAAGACAAGAAGCATGTCGACTCAATTGAAAATATCTCACCTATTTCAGTAGTGTAGTTATTGTAAACCCTTTGGGGTTGTTGTAAAGGTTTTTTAGGTTAATTTTTGTAGCCCTAGAATGATTGGTTGCTTGTTGCATCTCTTGGTATAAAGGGATTTTTCATGATCATTCTAAGGGATTGGAGTTTAGGTGTTAAAAAGATAGAAATTTTTGAAACCCTAGCTTTCAGTCAAGGATTATAATTTTTGATATCATTTTATCAAACAATAGAGAAGAAGTATAGATTGATGTTCTTATCTTGCAAGCTTACTATTCTGGATACTATATGCACATGGTGAAAGGTTATACTTAATACAAACCTCAGATCTTTGCTCTCCTTTGCTCTATTCTTTGAATCTTTAAATCTTTGCATAAGGTTTATATGAATGTATTGGTGCTTTGAGTTCCAACCTAGAGTTAGATTAAATATTGCTCAAAGTGGAATATGTGTTCTTGGAGTTTATTTGAAGGATTTTCATAAGCAGGAAAGAGTTGGGATATTTGTGTTTATGTCTAAAGACCAATTTTAGACACCATTATATTCATCCTTTTCCTTAATATTTTGCCCAATGGATAAGGCACTGGCCTATATTCTCCTATCTTTGTGTTGAGAAGAGTGTTTCAAACCTTGTAATCCCAAATCATTAAATCATTACCAGTCTTTACTTTTATTTACATTTATGTATTGTCCTACCCAGTGATGGAGGATCAATGAACAATAGGTTCTTATTTAGTATTCTCTCACTGTATTCATTTGTTGAAAGATCCAATAAAGAAATAAGGGGTAGAGTTAGAACTATCAGTCAGAGTTAATACTATTGGATCAGGTGCAGCCGCCTTGGTTTTGCAGAACCAGAAGCAGAAGAGGGTAGTCTTATCCCTATAGTTGGTCCAGTTACTTATAGATTTCCCATATTTGGAGCTAACCATTCCTTAACATCCATCATAATCATATTGGTATCTCATGGAGTGTAAAATCATATCCAGGAACCAACAAATTAGTGACTCTGCTGGAGAATAGAGAAATACTGTCAAGAGAAAATAGTGTAGGTTTCAAGTTGAGCTTGACTCCTGACCTACCTATTTCAATCATTTGATATCTCTGGTGTTACAAATCAGCATAGATAACATGGGTACGAGTTGAGCTTAGACTCCTAGCCAACTTATCATTTATCCAGTGGACTTCATTAAAGAATATAAGAGTCAATTTTAGTAAGGTTTTAAATTATCTCACATATTGTGAGTGGTGACTCTGAGCATCTCTGTAACTAGTGCTTTAAGTAATATATCACAATGAGTTTCAAAATCACAAGGTCTTGGAGGAAGGAACACCCAGAAGAAAGCTTGCAGGGTGGGCTTCCTACCACATCAAGAAGAACTCAGGTTAGGAAAGAAAAAAGTGTTAATGATATGTCTCTAACTTGGAAGCAAAGGGGAAACCTAGGATGGGAGGGTCTTGCTCCTCCTATTTAGCAAGGAAATGCCTTAGAATATGAGGAGGTAGTTGATTCGGGCCTGAACCAATATGAAGACTATTATTCCACCACAGACAGAGAGGGTGAAAGACTATCCCAAAATAGAAGGATTTCAGGAAAATTTAGTAGGTCTAGAAGCAAAAGTAGGGGCAGATAGGATTTTTTTCCCCTTTAACCCTTGATTCATCAATGCCCCAAGGCCCCCATGAGTCTCAGGATCAACAAGAGGAGCCCCAAGCACAACAGGACGAGTTTGAAACCACTTTGCCTGATTCTGAGGAAATTTTTGAGGAAGTATATGAATTGGAAAGAAGAATTCAAGAACAAGTAGCCATTAGGCAAAAGAGAGAAAATGAGAAGGAAGAAAGGGTCAGACATGCCATGACTAGGGCTGACCAATTAAGAAGGTAGTTGTTAGACTTGGAGGATATAAATTATGTTCCCATTCCTGAAAAGACAAATGAGCTTCCTGTTGATCATAAGACTTTTGAAACAAGAAAACCAAGGGATAAAGGGAAATAAAAGGAAGTAGGCATTTCAATTAAAGAACATGTAGCCCCAAAAATCCCTATAGACTAGGCCTTAAGATTGGAAGCTGACCTTGAAAAGGCCAAAAAAGAACAAGAAATGCTAGCCAAAGAACTTGAAAAAGCAGAACTAGAAGCTGCAACACTAGAAATGAGAAAGAAAATTGATTTTCTTAAAAGGTCTATAGGACCTACAAATTTTGCTAGTTCTACCATGACACAAGGAGCAAATGTCACAAATTCAAAAAATTGGACGACTGGTGTTCCTCCACCAGGAGGTTTTAAAGGTGCTACCACTACAAATAATAATTCATCTACATCTTAGGGTGCTGGTTTTCCTAATTCAGTGATTATACATGAAAGATGTAAACAGTTGGTTTTTACTGGTATCCCTGGTTATCCTAACCCCATCCCTGAACAAATCAAAAAGAAGCTTCCTAAATTCACAGGAAGTAATGTTGTAACTTGTGAAGAAGATTTAAAGAAATTTATTGATGTCATTGATGATTATAATATTGTGCCTGATGATGTTATCATGAAATTATTTGTGCAGTCCTTAATAGAAGATTCAAGGGATTGGTTCAGAGCTTTGCCACATGGTAGCATAGGATCATGGGATCAGCTTAGACATTGTTTCAAAGAGAAATATGGTGATAAAACACATGAAGTTTTTATGCTGAATGAGTTCAATAATATAAAGAATAATTTCAATGAGGATGTTGTTGAATTTAATGTTAGATTCCAAAAAGCCATGCATAAATTGTTGCAGGTCATCAAGCTAGATGACAGGGTGTGCCTTGTCACATATTTAAATTCTTTTGAATCTAAGATGGGCTACCTTTTAAGAGATAAAAATCCAAGGATTCTGGTTGAAGCTTACAAGTTAGCTGTGAACATAGAAAGCAACCGCATAATCTCAGGAAAGCTGGGAAGGGGAGAAGACGGCAGGTGTCCTTTGTTAAATAGAAAAGATCCAGGGAAGCCTCAAGGTGTTAAACCTAAGGATGATGAAAGCCTAAAGTAGATTCTAAAATCAATCAAAGATCTGAAGCTTGGTGAAAGTAGAGGTAATAAAGCTGCAGGAGGGGACAAGCCCCCTTTTAATAATTTCAACAAGTTGCCAAGAATGCAAAATTACCCTTACAATACTCAATGGAAAGATGGGAAGCCTTTTATTCCTAAGAAAAGAGATAAACCAAATGATAGGAGCCCTGATCCATTACAAATAAATTCAATGAATATGGTGGAAGAAGTCCCATGGTGTGTTTCTTGTCAATCACCGGATGATCCTGATTATTGTGCCATATCCCAAAATGTCTCTTCTCAGGAGGAGCAAGAATGCAATGAGGAATAGCCTTATGATGACCAAGGATGTGGGATGTTCTCTTCTCATGTTTTGAGTGAGGTAGACTCTACTAAAGAGGATGAAAATTAGGATGCTTCACATTCCCAAACTAGAAATGAATCATATCATCAGCAAGTTTTTTCAAATGATGAAGATAGTGAGCCTAACAACATCCAGTGTAATGTTCAAAAGAATGAACAAACAACTACTTTGAGAAGACCTTCCGATGAAGAAATTTCTTGATAACAGCCAATTTGGTTACTCAGGCAAAAGCAAATTATAACTTGAGGAATAGAGTTGTTGGTGATGCAAACCCCAAGCCTACTGGCATTTTTATCAAGAAGACAAATAAGAATGTAAAAACTTCACAAGAAAAAGACTAAGGATGCTAATCCTATTGATAAAGTCAAGGTAAAGAAAGTTACTAAGCCCAATATTGTTTATAAGGTAAAAAATAAGCCTATTGTTGAGGTTATACCAGTTTTGCAAAAGAAAAACAAGGCCCAAACTAACAAACCTATAGATACATCCACCCAAGAAGCTGATAAAGAGAGTGCAGATTCAAAACCAGATGTACCTAATTTAAAGTATGTTCTAGTTGACATGAGTAAATTGTTGTCTCAAATCACTGTCAAAGTTCCATTATTAGAGATGATGAGAATAGAAGAACATAAGAAAAATGCCTTAAAATGGGTAAAAAGTGTAGTACATATTGACTCTCGAAAAATAGAAAAAACTGAGAAACAAGTAGCAATTGTGGATGAAGAAGATGAAAATTGTAGTGAGGAGATTGTTTCTAAAATCCCTCAAATCTATTTGGACACAAATGTTGTTAGTACTGCGGCAAGATCAGTTGATCCTTTTTTCTTGACTTTGCAAATAAATGGAAAGCTGCTGAAGAATTGCATGATTGATTTCGGAGCATCAAATACCGTTATGCCTACTGAGGTTATGAAGTCATTAGGATTAAAAGTGGATACACCTCATGGTAGGTGTCAAGCTATGGATTCAAGAGAAGTACCAATTGTTGGTACTATTAAGGCTTTGCCTTATAGATTGGTTGCATACTCCAACAAACAATTGACCATGAGTGTCTTGGTAGTTGATATTCCTCCCTAGTATGGAATGTTACTGTCAAGAAAATGGAGTGCCTCTATGGGAGGTAGTATAAAATGTGACTTATCATTTGCCACTTTTAATTTTGAAGGATAGAATATCAAAGTCATTAGGGAGTCTAGGACTCCACACATGATTGAGGAAGAAGAACAGGACAACATGAATTGTTTCCTTGATACTGATATTAATGCTTTCAAGGTCCAAGATAAGGAAGTAGAGGAAGGTGTTGAGCCTCCCCACAAATCAAAAAGCCAAGAAGGATGGATTGACCTTGATAACCTTTGGACCATGTATTTTGATGGAGCAAATAGAAAAGAAGGATCTGGAGTTGGAATATTGCTCATATCTCCGAATGGTAAAACTTTCAAGTTCTCATTTACTTTGTTGTTTTCATGCACAAATAATGTTGTAGAGTATGAGGCTCTATTAATTGGTCTAATATTAGCATCAAGGCATGGCATAAAGTGTTTGAAAATTATAGGTGACTCTGAGTTAGTCATATCCCAAATTAGATCAAAATATGCTTCAAAGAATCAGAAGTTGAAACAATATAGGAATGCAATATGGGATGAGATTGAAAGCTTTAGTGCTTTTAATATTTGTTGGATGGAAAGAAGTCAGAATAGGATGGTAGATTTGTTGGCTAATATAGCCCTTAGACTAGAAGATGTTACATTTGTAGATGTTTCTAATATAGAGGTACAAGCCAAACCTTCCATCCCTGACAATCTAGATAATTGGCAAGTTTTTTCTGATGACCAAGATATATTAAGGTTTCTCCATTGTGAATCTCACTTTGGTGATAAAGAAATGGATTTCAGTGCTTATGTTAATATAGTGAATGGCAAAGATGTCATCTTTGGGAAAGAGGTTTTGTAATTAAAATCAAACAAGGTTCCTAAAGGACTAGTTTCTCTTGAAAGGGAATTTGACAACAAAGACAAGGCCTTCTTGGCTAGTACTGATAAAATCAATGAGCTTGAAGAGATAAACTTGGGCATAGGGATAGCTCCCAAGAAATTTTACATAGGCAAGTCTCTCTCCCCAAGAATTAGAAAAAATTTGATTGACCTTCTTAGAAAATTTAGGCATGTTTTTGCCTAGTCTTATGAAGACCTTAAAGCTTATAGAAAGGACCTTTTTCAGCATGAGGTCCCACTCAAGGAAGGCACAAAGCCTTTTAGATAGAAGTTGAGACCTATTAATCCTACCTTGGCACCCAAAATGTAGAGTGAACTTAAGAAGATGTGGATGCTGGAATAATCAAGCCAATCAGGCATTCCACTTGGGTTTCAAATTTAGTGCATGTCAAGAAAAAAAATGGTGATATCAGATTATGTGTAGACTTTAGGAATCTTAACATAAATTCTTTGAAAGATAACTATGGGTTACCCAATATGGAGAACATATTACAAAAGGTCACTGGATCAGAATTGACATCCATGATGGATGGTTTTTCTGGTTACAATCAAGTCATGGTCAGAGATACAGAACAGTTTAAAACTGCATTTACAACTCTAAGGGGAACATATGTTTATGTAAGAATGCCATTTGGGTTGACTAATGCAGGTGCCACTTTTCAGAGGGCTGTGGATGTAGCCTTTGAAGATTTCATTGATAGATTTATGGTAGTATATCAGGATGACTTGATAGCCTTTTTAGCAAAAGAACAACAACATTGTCAACATCTTGAGAAAAATTTTAGCAGAGCATTGGAATATGGGGTTTCTTTGAACCCAAAGAAGTGTACCTTTGGTGTGACAGAAGGAAAACTTTTGGGGCACATTGTTTCAAAGGATGGTGTAAGGATAGATCTTGAAAGAGTGGAAGCCATTGACAAACTATCCTTACCAAAAAATATCAAGGGAATTCAGTCCTTTTTAGGATAGGTCAACTTTTTAAGAAGGTTTATTACAAACTTTGCAGAAATCAGTATTCCCATATCAAGGATGTTAAAGAAAGGAGAAAAAATGGAATGGAATACTGAAGCAGTTCAAGCCTTCAATGACATTAAGAGGGCCATTAAGCATGCCCTAGTCTTAAAGACACCAGATTATAGCAAGCCAATGCAAATTTTCTCTTTTGCATCTGCTCATACTATTGCTGTAATACTTTTACAAAAGAATGTTGAAGGTTTTGAACAACCTATTTCCTTTTTCAGCAAGACTTTACAAGTAGCAGAATTAAATTATGATATCATTGAGAAACAATCTTATGCCTTAGTCAAGGCCATTAAAACATTTAGATGTTATTTGGTGGGAGCCATAGTGGTTGCTTATGTACCAAGTGCTGCAGTTAAGGACATCTTGGTCCAACAAGAGGTTTTAGGAAGAAGATGTAGGTGGATTAATAGAATTCAAGAATTTAACATTGATATCCACATTACAAGGTTGGTTAGAGGTTTAGGCCTAGCAAAACTGATAGCCCAAAGTAATCTAAATGCAAACCAGATCAATATGTTAGAAGAGGATCAAAGACCTTATGTGTGTAACATGGATTTTTGTGAATGGTACAAGGATATTGTCAAATATTTACAAATGATGGTCTTACCCCCTAAACTAGATGATAATAAAAGAAGAACTATTAAACTCCACTCTTTGAGATATGCAATTATAAATGGTGATCTTTGTTGGAGGAGTAATGAAGGTGTTTTTCTCAGGTGTGTAGACCATGGTAAAGCCCAGCTCTTGATGCATGAAATGCACAGTGGAATTTGTGGAGGAAATTACATGGCTAAGACTATAGCCCACAAGGTCATCAAGGCGGGTTTTTGGTGGCCTTCACTTTTCAAAGATACCCATCAGTTTGTCAAGAAGTGTGATCCTTGCCAAAGGTTTGTAGGAAAACTAAAATTCAATGGGAATGTGCCCCTCAAACCTGTTTCTATTCAAGCCCCTTTCCAGAAGTGGGGTATGGATTTCATTGGTGAAATCCCTAATAAATCCAATGGTGGACATTCCTACATCTTAGTGGCAATAGATTATTTCACTAAGTAGGTTGAGGCAATCCCTACAAGAAGAGCAACTAGCAAGGTGGTGACAGATTTTATGATGTGGAATATCTTGACAAGGTTTGGTTGCCCAGAAACTATGGTGGTTGATAATGCATTATGTTTTAGGTCAGAAGAGTTTGTTGACTTCTACAGACATAATGGTATTAAAATTTCATATTCATCCACTTATCATCCACAAGGCAATGGCCAGGCAGAATCTAGCAATAAGAGTTTAATCAAGATTTTGAAAAGAGTCCTGGACAAAAACAAGAAGGCTTGGGATTCCAAGTTATTACAAGCCCTGTGGGCTGATAGGGTAACAATAAAGAAAGCAATAGGGTGTGCCCCTTTTGACTTAGTGTATGGAATAAATGCAAGATTACCTCAACATAACTTGTTGCAGATGTATCAATTCATTCAGAAATATGATGAAGATGTTGAAGAAGATATGACAGTTAGAATGAATGACCTGATTCAACTCAATGAGGTAAGAAATGATGCACACATCAAGAATGAGAATTTGTAGGCCCATTGAAAATTCATGTATGATAGAAGGACTACTCAAAGAAATTTTGCAGAAGCAGACATGGTATTAATGTGGAATGTAAGAATGCAAGACAAAGGAAAACATGGGAAATTTGATCCCATCTAGTTAGGCCCATATATTATTGAAGAAAAATGGGGAGCGGGTTCTAACATTCTGAAGAATTTGATAGGAGAGCTCCTGGAGCTACCTGCTCATAGTCAATTTTTGAAATTCTATTTCTCCTAAAAATTTTGGCAGTTTCTATACAGGTTTTGTTTAGGTTTTTGTGTGCAGTTCCCTATTTTTGTCAAAATTTTTGGTTCTGGTCTGTTGTACCAGGAGATTCTAGCTTCTCATTGTATCTATAGGAGATACACATCCCCGAGCATGAGCCACTATTAGCACAAGAAAAAATTTCATGCCTTTGTAGGTATTTTTCCCATTTTCCTGGCAAAAACCCTAGGCAAAATTCAAAAAATCTAGCCGTTTGCAAGGAAAACCATAAGTGTGCCCTAGGCCTGTTCTAGATTTGCATTACTTTTTGGGCCACTTAAAAACTTTATAACGCGTGTGCATTATTTTTTTTTCACCCGACGGTCTTCTTTTTCCCTAAGTCTCTGAGCACCTAGCTATATTTTTCCTAAGTCTAGCACTTTAATATTTCCTATAGTTTTCGACCTCATTTCTTTCCCGGGCCCGGCTCTGAAAACATCTGCATCTAACGATTGGTGTATCTTCACAAGTGATGTGTTAGAGGCATGAGATTATAAGACAACAGTTGATTCCTTTTTGTGACATAATCTTTTCTTTCGGCGGGTCCACTACCAAGTGTGCGCAGTTGGCAGTTTTTAATTGGTCCACATGATAATGAGGTGGAGCTTGTAGTGGGTCCTATGTTAGAGATGACTAGGTAGAGGTAACAAATGGTATTATGACATCTGGTAGTTTGCAAGCAGGCCCAGGGGTATCAAATTTTTTTGGTGGCTCGGACAATTTGTTTGGCGGCACTGATAAAGTCTTTAGTGTTCGTACATTCTCATAATTATTTGGCAGAGTTCTAAACTTTCAACGAATGGGCAAATAGGTGTATTCACTAAATCTTATATTTTTTAGTAGTGTTCTAAATTTCTCAGTGAGTAAGTGAATGATTTTAGTCACCAGTTTGCTAAATAACTAAAGGGTGAAGTTTTAAAAAGGATTTGGCAAATACGCGAATAAAGGTCTTTGCACATTCTCAGAATATGACCAAGGGTTAACACATGATTCAACGATTCGGAAAAGTTCTTTGTTTGTTGAATCATTTGACTTAACCATGGTCAAAGAAGGAATTAAGTGACTTTAATTTTTCCCTTCAGTCACATATTTGTGAAGTAACTTGGCGGGGTTCTAAATCTTTTAGTGATTCAGCGAATACGTGTTCGCTGAATCTCTAGATAAAGTAGCAGTGCTTCAAGTTTTTCAGCAAATTGGTGAAATGTCATTGGTCGCTAATTAGATAATCAGTGGGCCCTCAAATTTCTTATGTAGTCACCAGTTCATGAAGAGTAACCTGAGGTTAAGAAGGGACTTCACAATTCAGTGAATGCAGTCATTCACTGAATCGTTTGATCTAACATGGGTTAAGTAATGTATTCAGTGACTTAGAATTTCTTGTAGTCGCGTATTCACCAAATGGTTCAAAGAGTTAAGGTTCACTAGATAATCAGTGGGACCATCTGGTGATTCATAGCTGAGGTGTCATGTTGTGATTGGCTGAGCTAGAAAGAAATGCAGACACGTCAATGGGCCTGAGAGATTCTAAAGAATGCTAGTGTGGTAGGATCTATGGCTGTCACATGATCGCGTGGAATCTTTTCAGTCCATGAGATCATGTGACGGTCGTTCGATCTAAAGCTTATGAAGAAGTGGGTCCAGTATGCCGATTCATCGCTAACATGCTTTTTTCTCATTGGTCGAGGGTTTAGTGATGTGGAAAGGGATTTTTTTTAAGATTTTTGTTGACTATTGTAGGATTCTACGAGCTGCCTGATCTGCCAGGAATAAGATGGATCAACAGTCACATTTTAAAGTTGAGCCAGTTACTATTTTTATTCAAATTAAAATATCCTGCATGGTTTTGCTAGGGTTTTTGAACCAATGAGTCATGTAAAATGAAGCGGTGGCCAGGAATTGATTTCTTCGGTACAGTTTGCAGTTGGGAAAGGATATAGAAGACATAAATTACAGCTAGAATCTAATTTTGTTGCTAATGATGTCGTTCCAGTTGAGTTTCTAGGGTTGAATTTTTTTAGAAGGGCATTCATTACAGATGGACAGCATGATGATAAAATCAAATTTGTGAAAATTGAACCAGGGATAGCATTGAAGACAAGAAGCATGTCAACTCAATTGCAAATATCTCACCTATTTCAGTAGTGTAGTTATTGTAAACCCTTTGGGGTTGTTGTAAAGGTGTTTTAGGTTAATTTTTGTAGCCCTAGAATGATCAGTTGATGTTGCATCTCTTGGTATAAAGGGATTTTTCATGATCATTCTAAGGGATTGGAGTTTAGGTGTTAAAAAGATAGAAATTTTGAAACCCTAGCTTTCATTCAAAGATTGTAATCTTTGATATCATTTTATCAAACAATAGAGAAGAAGTACAGATTGATGTTCTTATCTTGCAAGCTTACTATTCTGGATATTGTATGCACATGGTGAAAGGTTATACTTAATACAAACCTCAGATCTTTGCTCTCCTTTTCTTTATTCTTTGAATCTTTAAATCTTTGCATAAGGTTTATATGAATGTATTGGTGCTTTGAGTTCCAACCTAGAGTTAGATTAAATATTGCTCAAAGTGGAATATGTGTTCTTGGAGTTTATTTGAAGGATTTTCATAAGTAGGAAAGAGTTGGGATATTTATGTTTATGTCTAAAGACAAATTTTAGACACCATTGTATTCATCCTTTTCCTTAATATTTTGCCCAATGGATAAGGCACTGGCCTATATTCTCCTATCTTTGTGTTGAGAAGAGTGTTTCAAACCTTGTAATCCCAAATCATTAAATCATTACCAATCTTTACTTTTATTTACATTTATGTATTGTCCTACCCAGTGATGGAGGATCAATGAACAATAGGTTCTTATTTAGTATTCTCTCACTGTATTCATCTATTGAAAGATCCAATAAAGAAATAAGGGGTAGAGTTAGAATTATCAGTCAGAGTTAATACTATTGGATCAGGTGCACCCGCCTTGCTTTTGCAGAGCCAGAAGTAGAAGAGGGTAGTCTTATCCCTATAGTTGGTCCAGTTGCTTATAGATTTCCTATATTTGGAGCTAACCATTCCTTAACATCCATCATAAGCATATTGGTATCTCATGGAGTGTAAAATCCTATCCAGGAACCAACAACTTCTAGGATCAAACTTTCCAATTTCATCATCTCTCTTAATATAACATTTCCTTCCAAAAATTCTAAACTACTTAACTGATGGTGCATGTCCAAACCATAGTTCATAGGGCGTGTTGTCTGTGTCTACTCTGATATGTACTTTGTTCATTGTATACAATATTTTGTTCACTGATTCTCTCCATAATATCTTTTCCAAGTCATTCTCAAATAACATAGCTCTTGCTGCTTTAGTTACTAATATGTTCCTCCTTTCTACAATACCATTTTTCTCAGGTGTCCTAGGGGCTAAAAATTGTCTCTTAATACCATTCACTTCACAAAAAAATTTAAATTCTTTTGAAGTAAATTCTCCACCTCTATCTGATCTCAAACATTTAATCTTCATTCCAGATTCATTCTCAACTTTGTTCTTAATGATCTTAAACTTATCAAATGCTTCATATTTTTCTTTAAGAAATGCAATCCACATCATTCTTGTAAAATCATCAACAAGAATCATAAAATACATTTCTCCATAGAATCCTCTAGTCATTGTAGGACTGCTCAAATCTATATGAACAATCTCCAACTTCTTTGTTGTTGTAAACTTCTTGCTGGGAAATGAGCTTCTCATCTGTTTAGCCATCACACATTCCTTGCAAATCATGTTAGTAGGCTTCATAATTTTAGGCAAATCTCTTACTGCAAGTGTAGTACTCACTTTCACAATGTTATCAAAGTTTATATGACAAAATCTTATGTACCATAACCAACTGTCATCAATCTTAGTAATCAAACATGTCATCTTAGTAGGATTCAACTGAAATACATTACCTCTGGTTCTAGATCCAGTGCCAATCAAATTACCATTTTTGTCTTTGATTACACAAGTTTTCTTAGTAAACCAAACTTGATATCCCTTATCAACTAGTTGTCCAACACTCAAAAGATTATGTTTCAAACCATCCACAAAGTAAACATCATCAATATTAGTCTTTCCATCAAGAGTAATAGATCCTATACCTTTAATCAAACAAGGTGCATTATTTCCAACTCTAACAACTCATCCATCATAATTGTTAAACTTTATGAACTTTTTGATGTCACCAGTCATATGATGTGAACAACCACTATCTATAATCCAATCAACTTTCTTTTCTACTTGAGCAACTAAATATTTTTCTTCCTTAATTTTAGTTTAAGGATTTTCTTCTTTTATTGCTACAAATCCTATATCATCATGCTCAGTATCACTTTCACTCAAAGATTTCTCCAAAATAGCTTCAAGTTCTTCATCATTTTCATAGTAACATTCTTTAGATCTTCTAGGCTTAAAGTTTTTTCTATACTTCTTAACTCTCTTAGGACATTTAGATGCAAAATCACCATATTATTAAAAAGTCCAACATTTAAAAATTTTCTTACCATCTGGTTCTCTTTTCACAAGCAAGGCAATACCTTCTTCAATCTTCTTGTCTTCTTCATTTCTAGATCTGTTGTTGCTAGAATAATCTCCACTCACACTTATGCTTCTTGACAAAGTAGGGTGAACACTAAGAGCACTGAATGATGTCTCCATTCTAGGTAAGTCTCCTGATAGCCTCAGGTTCATCTCTGCTACTTCCAATCTTCCAAGAAGAGTCTCTTTGGTAAAGTTCATAGTAAAAGGAATAACTTGTTCAATCATCTGTGTTGTCTGCTTAAATGCGGGAGTCAATGTCCTCAAAATTTTCCATATCACTTCATTCTTTGTCTTGGTTCCTCCACAAGATTTTATACGTGCAACAATCTCTAAATTTCTACCAATATAGCTTCTAACAGATTCATCTTCCATCATTCTTATATCTTAAAATGCACATATGCAATTATGTAATCTGAATTTCTTAGTATGTTCATCACCTTCAAAAGTAGCCTGTAAAGCTAACCAAATTTCATAAGATGTCTTTAGATATTTTACCTGACTATATTCATTTTCTGGAAGGGCTGACAAGACTACTTCTCTGGCAAGTATGTTACACATAAATAGATCTCTCTCCTTATTAGTACAATCTTCAATCTTATCCTCATTAATGATAGTCTTTTGATTCTTTTTAATTAACCAATAACCTGGTCCTAAACAAGGTAGGTGTGTCTTCATCTTTTCTTTCCAGCTGTCAAAATTTACTCCATCAAACTTAGGGCTTTCTTTCCTGAAATTCACCATGGTTCTCCTTAAGTTGTTAAACTTTTCCTTCAAGGACCTACCTCTCTGATACCAATTGTTACAAAGTAAATTCCACCAAGATAGCTGAGAGGGAGGAGGGGTGAATCAGTTATCTGATAAATACAACTTTTATCAACCTTAATAGATTTTAACCATGTAAGTAATGTAATCAACAATCATAGAAAGATATACATGCAAAATAACACAATGACACAAGATATGTTGATTAGGGAACCTCTTGATCAAAGAGTAAACCCTGGTGGGAATGATGCCCAAAAAAGATGCACTAATATGAAATTTCCTTGTGAGAGGATGGACTTTGTTAGGAGCCTTATGAAATACATTCAATACATATGAGTCCCTGTTAGGAGACTTTGAATCTCTGTTAAAAGATTCTAACTCTATTAGGAGTTATGGAAGACAGAAGGACCCACTACCCAAACAGCTTCAAGGTAAGATCAATGAACTCGTTGTCCAACTGATCTACGTATTAATCTCTGACTGTGCCAAACCATACCAATTGCTTCTTCAGATCTCAATACCAGATCTTTGAGCTTCGCATATCCTATTTCCACAAATTTTCTTTCACAACTCCTTCATTCACTTTCTCATTACACACACATATCTCTCATATTACAACAAGGAAAACATTCCTTCCTTTATACTACACTCAAGTAATTACAAATGAGTCGGCATACAAATTATAAAATAAAATTTCCCACATGCTACATCAAAATTACACAAAAAAATGTCAACTTCCAATTAAGATAATTCTTCACTTGTGTGACTTCAGATCTTGCACTCACATCCACATCACTAATATCATGTCTTCAACTACCTCATAACTGTGCATGATCAGATTCTATCCCGATTAGGAGATATCATCTGATTTCCACAAACCACTACTCAGGAACACTACCTGAATACTGCTTCCACTGATTTTCAGATAACTATCATGAATAAATGAATTTTCATATGTGCTCTTAACCACAATCTCATATAAAATCATAGAGTAAGTCCTCAACTTTTCATAGCTTCATCTTCAATATCCCAAGCGCGCTAACCCAAACATTGTCTACTTCGCTACTAATCTTCAATAGATCACTGTGTTGACATCAATGACAATCATAGTCATGAATGCAACAACAATTACTACAGAATGGCTTTGAATACTCCCCCAAAGGATATATTCAGCATTCATTCCTAGCATATGTGAGGAAACTAGAGACGTGACTTTTGTAGACATAATACCAGCATGTTCACTCCATCAGCTTTCTTAATTTCAGAGGGACATCTGAAAACATAAGGGATCTAACTATTGAATCAAACATTGGCATAGTTGGAAATTTTGAATGTAATTTTGCCTCTAAAATAACAGACTGTGAAATATCTACCCTACTAAGAAAAGAAGCAATAGCTGGAATGTATAACTTTAGCATATTGGCAAAAGAGGTAATGAGAGATGGAGAAAAAATTGATGGGGCTGAGACAATCTGTGATGCCAACACCTCTGGTTCTTTAATTCAAAAATTATCAACCCATTGTTCTTGAGCATCAGATTACCCTCAACTACCAACTCACACTGATTTAGACCCTCATTTTAGTGGTTATGATTGAGATCCACATTTTCTTGATTATGATTGTGATGGTTTTCTTTGTTATTATCATCAAAAGAATGAGGTGACTTATCCTTATTACCGAGGATAATAGAACACTTAGAAGGGAAATATGTTTGGTCCTTACAAAAAATTAAATTCAAATAGTTGGGGTCCTTACATTGATTCATGAAATGACCTAAGAGATGATGCAGGAGCATCTCGGGTGCTTGGCAATCCTATGTCACCACACTAGTAAATTTTACCTCAAATTTCAACGAGAATTGGTCGAATTTTTGACAATAATTGGTCGAATCCATGAATAAAATTTTCATCCTTCTTTTTTCATCAAATTTTATACGTATTTCCTATTGGTCAAAATTTTGACCATAATATTGGTCAAATTTTCAATTGCAGCAATCGTTTGAAACTGGAAAAATCACCATCATTTTTTTGTCCAATGGTCAAAATTGAGACCATGCAATGGTCTCAATTTCAACCATACTATTGGTCGAATGTATGGCATTGTGGTCAAAATTTTTGGTCCAATGGTCAAAATTGAGACCATACTATCGTCGATTTTTTTTGGTCCAATGGTCAAAATTGAGACCATACTATCCACCAACTGTCGTCAATTTTTTTGGTCCAATGGTCTCAATTTTGACCATGGCATTGGTCGAAATTGAGACCAATGCTAAATCATTTTTTTTTTAAATGTCTATGCAAAGGTCAAAATTGAGACCAATACTAAAAAAAAAAAAATTTAAATGTCTATTAAAAAGTGCATTTAATAAAAGGATTTGACCAGACTATTTATTGCTGATATACTATCTAGATGCTATACTCAGTTAATTTCTGCATCCAATAAAAGGATTTGACCAAACTATTTATTGATGATATACTATCCACATGCTATATACTAGTTGAAGAAAATCAAGCTTTACATATATGTAAATATTTTCTTACTTGATTATCAGTCCGAGCAAGTGGTTGATCTACATCATTGAATTGAAACTTGAACACCTTTTCAGCTAGTGGGACATATGGGGAAGCTGGATTTCCACTCTAATAAGTTCAAAGCACAAATTAGTTTTCCCAATAGATTATTGAACCTGATATAGAAAATATATAAATGATAAAATGGAATATAAGCTAAGTAATACTAAGAATTTATTGACTCTAATATTATCATCACAAGAGCACATAAGAATGGCTTCTATGTTCCTTCTCAATCCCCTATTTCACCCAGGATGAGAATTTTCATGTGATCACTTTTTTTATATACAATCATATTAGTGGATGAGGACCTCAATCCTCACTGACCGATCAAAAAATATATTAACATCACAAGTCAGATGAAGATCTAAAAATAAAATATTATTCTTGTAGTCATGAATATAAAATACCAAATCATTCTAAATCCTCATTGAACCCTCACCAAACTCTTGGATAGTTTGTATATATCAAGGCTCCCCTGACCTGTTCCTATTTTGTAACATTTTTCAGGAAAAATCATAATATCTAATATTACTTTGACAAAAATATCCTTAGCTTATATTGTAGGTGTTGTTAGATATACCACAAGCACTAGTTAAGCATTGTAGTTTAACTGTTTATGTCTATGATAAAAAATGAAGGCTTTCTACATGCATTGGTGGCACTTTGAAATCTGACAACTTTACAATATCAAATGGCCATACAATTGTTGATATTAGAAATTCAATGCAAATAGACACTGGTATATCATTATTAACTATGTGGATTTGGGGGTTAACATAATTTTTCAAACGAATCTTTCAAAGTCATAAAATTTTATTATCAAATTGTAGAAAATACCAACCCCTATTCATGGAGTCTTTTTAAAGCATTCAGTGTGCTCTTTATAAAAACTTACTCATGGGTGACTGCATGAATATAAACAATCATGGTTCGTTAATCTTAAATCATATATGAAAAATAGTTAAGACAACCATGTAAGGGAAGCCTCCATGAAATAATGTGTCAAAGTAAAGTGAGAAATAATCAAAAGAATGACTTTGATGATAGGAATACTGTAGCCTATAAAATTAGGCTGTAGGGAAAGACTCTATGGTCAAACACAAAAATCTATTACTAAAATTGGAATGCAGTGTTGCCATCCAAGATTGCCCCCTGACATCCATTGTGGGTTATATGTATCAACACATACAGCTATTATGGGATTTCAGGATTTGATAAGTTTCATGTTTCTTATAATGACTGAAAAAAATCATTCAAAATGAAACAAGTTAGGAGACAGGAAGAAGAACATAAAACTATGAATATGAGTCATAAACTATTCTTGACAGACAAATTCACAGTCCATGCATACCCACTTATCAACTAGGTATGTGTATGTTGGATTTCAAAGGCTGAAAAGTTAGCACACTTCTTATCACAGACAAAAATAAATAAATTTTCAATCTAAAACATACTAGGAAGTAGGAAATAATACACATATGCATAGAACATAGATGCAATATGAACTTCACAAAACCTGGGCAAATGCTTGACAATGTGTTCCTTGATGAGTCTGAAAGCATTCTTCTGTACAAAAATGAAATTTCTGTGGAATTGTCAAAGTGGGGATTGCCTTGGTAGTAGGAATATACTCCCTCAAATTGTATACCTGCCATACAAAGCATAACATAACCAAAATTTCAAAATGCTAATCAAACAACTAAATTAAAAAGAAAAATCAAAGAAACTTGATCCTTGTTTTTTAATGTGTCCCAGAATTGTAACATCATTGACAATTCAAATATGTAATATTGAATGTAAGACCAAGCAACATTAAAGAAGTTATACAGCAACAGTTTCAGTGAGACACTTGTATAATTAACATGAATGTATCACAAACACCTATCTGTATCATTGTCTAAACATTTAGTCACAAAACATTAATTCTCCACACTGTGATGACAAGTGCATACAAAAACATATATGAAATCTTGCTTGTTATCCAAGCAACAAAAGACACCTCTCCACTTTAATCTAATCCAAAAGCACAAATGGCATTCACAATTATTTTCAGATTAGTTAAACTAAAATTAATAGTTATCAATGCAATAAATAAAATTGTGAGAGTGGAATATATCGAAGTAATAAATCAGATTTCGATTGATTTTTTTGCAGAGCTGCAAACAAGTGCTAAATGTGCTCACAAGCTTTTATAACAAACAATAATGGCCCCAAACAACTGGGGCAGTGCAAGTTCATTACAAATAGTTTGGGCTCTAAATTTTGATTTACTGATGTGGATGAGAATTCAATTTTATCAATAAAGCCATATTCTGTAAGAGCATCCTACATGAATACAGTTATAACAATGAATTAGTCTATCACAACCCAATACAGAGTGTAGTTTTCTTGACCTGTCTTGCCTGTCCTCCCTCAAGCTTCTGCCTTTAATTAGCATACTGATTTTCTTTGTGGATTTGGCTTGCACCTAGAATTTTGGACTTAGGTCTCTAGCTCCTACAGTCAAATGAACCCAAAAAGAAATAAGAAATTATTTCCCTTCTCACAGAATTTATTTATTATCCTTATACAGGAAAAATCTAGACAATTCAACACTTAGAGTCGTCCAGCTTGCACTAGACATCAGGTGAGGTTTGGGCAAAGCTGTAATAATGCCCAAAATTCATTGTCCATCCAGAGTGAACAAGTACACCATATAATTCATATTTCAAATCTCCCTGCAATTCATGTACATGAGCTGTATTAGATGTTGAGATGGTTATGAATTGTAAGCCAGCAAAAAGCTAAGCATACCTATATATCTTAATCTTTGTTAAAGAAACAAATTATACCTGCATATCCTAGCCATTATTAACATATGGCTTCAAATCCAAGATTTGAGGGAATGACACATCTTTAAGTATTTTGGTCCCACAAGTCCCAGTATTGGTAAAACGCTTCAGTTGGATTGAGAGGACCTCGGGAGCCTTGTCAATTGTCAGTTGTTTATATACAGACTTTCCAAGCTTGCATTTCTCGCACTGATATTTTTCATCACACTCAATTGTTTCAACTACAGTAAAGGAGTCTAATGCTTCAATTATTGAATCTGAATTGTTGATTTCCAGACTTAGATCAATCAGTGGCTCAAAACTGTCAGAGCAGTGTGCACACTCCACACATCTTATCTGAAACAAATGGAACCAATATAACTATCACTCTTCAAGTATTCTCTACTTGACAAAAAAGGATATCTACAACACATGGACCAATGTACCACAAATGGGAAAAGTGGAATGGAATGTTACTTACTAGTTTACAATCATAAATATAAAATGATATTGCCTTGTAATCTATATATAAAATGTTAATTTATTTGCTACAAACCTGACTTCTTAAATGACCACCAAACAATTCCTTCACAAAGCTATCACCTTGCAAAAGCAAGCATGCCTGAGCAGCCTTTAGAGATAATGTACTTTTATGTAAAGCTTCTAGAAAATAGTGCATGTATTCATGTGCATCCTCTTGCTGATATTTCTCAAAAGAAGATGATAAGTCTAAATGAATAAAATCAAGGAAAGACATCAAAAAGACTAAAGAGAAAAATGTAATAGCAAAAAAATGGAGAACAAAAAGATGACTATAATGACATGGTCTATACCAGCTATGAAGTTATGGAAAGGAATGAAATAGCTTTGCTAAAATAAGCAGCATAAACACATTCTTTTTATAAAAAAATCTCAAAACAGCATACAGAAAATAGATGTCAATTTTACAAATTTAGAAAACACTGCATGAAAAGGATACTGCTTAGATTATCAACCAGTTGTAAAGGCTTGAAAATTCACCCAGATGATGATAGTACTGTATTTACATGTTCCCTCAGAGCACAGAATGCACAGAATCCTTCATGTTCACCTGCATTTGAATTGGCGCATTAACAAAGTCATCCATAAAAATAAATGGAGCTGAACAACAATTTAAAAAACATGAATAATTGAAACCTAAACATTAGAACCAATAAGGCATCAAGAAAAAATGTGAGACACATTCAAGAAAATCAGGTGATGCAAATAAATGACTTACATGGAGTTGAATGCTGAGTGTTCTTGAGATGACTGACCAGAGGTGGGGTATATGTGAGGCACTGCACAACCGCATTGAGAAAACAAGTGTTACCTAGGTTCCTGAGCCCTGCACCCTGTACAAATTGTATAGTATCCAATAAGTTAGTCAGGCCCAATATACATATCATCCCAAACTCAAGAACATGGTAGGTTCTGAGCACTATCCCTGTACACTTTTGTATATAACACACCAGAAGTCCAAGATGACAAGATCACTGAGTCCAATACTGACATCAGAATTATTTTTCATAAAATACAAAAAAGTGAATGCAAACAATAATATGAATAGTATAGATATCTTAAATATATGACAAGGTATATCAATCTCAAGCTATTTTATTTACTTAAAGAATTTTTTAAGAACCATACTTGTGCTTGCTTTATTTCCAAACTTAGATCAATCAGTGGCTCAAAACTGTCAGAGTATAATCCCTTAGATAATGTGGTATGAAAAAGTAATATGGCTTATATGTATGTATGTATATGTATGTCAAATTATATGCAACATGCTTGAATTTGAATATCCATACATTTATCAATCATGTTGAGGGAAGGATGGGAACACGAGGAGGGGGAATGGTTTAACATTCCTCACTAGGTATGGCGCCCTATAAAGATGGTTAAGGACTATTAGTTAAGGACCACATGAGGCCAAGGAGGATAAGGCCTTGAACTCAATCATACAACGGAGAGGTTGACATGATGGAGGGTTGGAGGAAATAAGATAGGGAGATGTAGTTTACTAGTTCCTTGAACTAAGTATGCCACCCCAAGAGGATGGAATTGGTCATAGTTGGACATGCTACAATATTTGATATTCATAAATGTGTAATTACAAATGGAGACATAGTCTCCTTATAAAGAGAAACAACTAAGAGTGAAATAGAAACTTTCTAGACGACCAACTAAGAAAAGTTTCTATGTTATCTAATAAACTAACTAATAACCTAAATGACATTAATATAACATTAAATATTTATTACCCTCCCTTAATGGTCATTTTTTTAACTACAAAAATAGGACATTTTTGCCTCGTCTAGACCAAGAGATGATTTGGTTACCCCAAGGTGGGAATTAATCATAGTTGGGCATTCCTACCACTTGTGGGATAAGGGCAAGTTGCCATAATGTGAATGATATGTGCTCCTGGGCTTAGTCAGACTAAGTATGCCGACCCAAGGGATGGAATTGGTCATAGTTGGACTATCTCTTGTAAGTTGTGGGCAAGTTTTCCATAATGTGAATGTGACCTACTCTTGGGCTTAGTAGGGTTGAGCAGTTTACTAGTGCCCTCTCAAAATTCCTCCCTCCCAAGATGATTTTGTGATTGGTTATGGAGTTGTCATACTACTTATATTAAGAACTCCTTCTGTTCTAGCTAATGTATGTGCACATTATTTTCTCAAATTATTGATGGCTAACAAAGTTTGTTTTGGCATTCTATTATTGGATTTGTTCTTTATGTGTAATGTGAAACTCTAAATTGGGTATATTAAAAGAAGGCTTGAAATGGAGGCATTATGCATTGTTTCCTAAGGTTATGTTGCCATTACCTCCAAGGATTGAACAAAATTGATCTCCATGGAAGGCATAAGACTGATATTGCATTGCAACATTGTTGTTGCTGGGAATACATTGGTTTTGATGCTTTGGAGGCTTGATTTTTCCTAAAAAGGGTTTCCCTAGGTATATCTATGTCACTCATGGTGGTTCTATTTTTCTTCTTCTCTAGTTTTTTTGTTGTTTTATATGCTGAAATGCTATCTACGAATCTCTTTTTGTGGGGTTAATACATAAAAATTTTGCATTTAGTATTTAAGTTTAGCTGTAAGTTTAGATGCCAAGGGCTTCACAAAGATATTTTCCCAGCTAATGTGAAATTTTAAATCTACTTAATCATGTTGTGTCCATGACAAAAGATCAAACTTTTTGCCTTTTAAATTTTTAACCTTAAGAGAAATATGGCAAGAAAAGATTGAGGCTATGAACATTTAGATGGTGAAACAAAATGTATAAACTGTTAATAGACGTAATAGAAAAACCCTGTCTTCTCTTAGTGCCTCTTGGTATGCTACATCTTGGACCTCTCTCAGCTGCCTATTTGACAAGATCCCATCTTCTTCTTTAAGCCTCTCATTCATCAAAGCTGAACCTTGTTCCTCTAATGCTCTCTATAAGATCTCAACCAATGCTTCTGGAGTCACTGGACCTTCCACCTGATCCAAACAAGAAACACAAGTTTAAGAGGAAGATCTACAAGGAATCAACTTGACAACTAAAATTGATGATGAAAAAATACTTCATATTGACTTGATAGAATTGAATTGATATTAACCTTTAGAAATGTAATCCTCCACAAGTGGCATAAGAAACTAGAGAAATACTTGTGGTGTATGTAGATACTATGGGTAGAAAAATCATGGATAGCCAACAAAAGTGAAAAATAATATTCTAGCAAATATTGGAGACTATGAATACTCTATGAAGACTGCAAGAATTGGTAACAAAATAGCGTGCAAGTTTTTTTTCAAGTAAACTATTTCTTAACAACTACATTTAGGATCAAACTCCGTGGTCAAAAAGTGTGATCTGAAATATTGATGTTAAAATTACTTACCCAATTTACTCCACAAAACTTGAAAACATTATTATAATGTGAAAAATTAATAATCTCAATAAAAATATTAATACCAACAATAAATTAGAAGACAAAAAACTGCATGATATGTAATTACTCAAGCGTTAAATTGATATTACCACATATATTGTTAAATTTTGAGACCAAAGCATAGAAAGGCTCCTATTTAGGGTGATGATAAGGTCAAAGAATCTTGTTTGTTGTGGAGCTAAATTTGGAGGGTTTGTAGCAAATTGTGTTTCCTCTAAACTTTGCAAATCATCTACTAAATAACCAATTGAGATTGATGGACACATTCTCCTGGTAAATAGTGTCCTATCTGTGCTAGCATGTATTTGATTGCTTGGAAATGGTGACTTGACCTTAAGTAGTGGAAAAAGGAAAATGCATCATTAGTTGGCAATGGAAAGAACTGGTTCTAAGGTCAACGGCCAAGGAGAAATGTAAGTACCCCAAGGCTAAGGCCCATCAAATGAAGTATTCAAGTGACCAAGGTGAGTAATTCAGTGACTCAAGGACTTCTGATTTTTGAAGCAGCTTGATAGGAAGACATGTTTGTAACATGTACAGACACAAAAGGATGAGTATAATCTAGTAGTGTTTGGTAAATAATGTGGGTGTTTGATAGAGGATGTGGACTTGGGATGTGTGCACGAAAGGAGATAGGTAAGAGGCACTTGAGAAATTCAAAAATTCAAAAATTCAAAAATTCAAAAATTGGTTTGCCTTCATAGCACTGTCAAGTCAACAGCATGAGCATTATTTTGTGTCTAGAGTGTCATCAATGTTTTTAAATGTAGAATGAAATGGTTGTAAGTATGCATTTCTGCCACATGCAAATGATTTTGAGATACAAGAATCAACAAAACATAAAGTTGTTTCTAAGCATGAGTAAGGATCCTAAGTGGCTTAACCCAACTTTTCTGGTCTTAATACACTTCTGGTAACTGTGATGCTCTTCCAGCAAATTTCTACAAGAGTTTAGATTGCATTCATTTTATGCTTATTTTATTGTGTTCTTGTGGGTTTGTTTCATTGTGTTCTTGTGTGTAGTACTTTATGTATGCACCATTACTGTTCAAGGCAGCAGATGAAATATGGGAAAACAGGGGAGAAGGCTACTGGTTTGTGCACATTCTTGTTATATCCTTCTTAAGGTGTTTTCTATACCAAGTTTGGCAGTCTTATTCTAGAGCTGAATTCCTCTCCAGAAGACATCAAATCCACTGGAATTCTGTGGAATTCGATCAGATTGATAGAGAATTTCACTAGTTAGTATGCGCATTCTTGTCATGGATGAAAGTTTTTAAACACCCTGAAACTGTTGGCTTTCCAATGCTCTGCAATAGGAGAAACATTAATTTCTAATTTCACATTCATTTCCTGGTTTTTCAAAGGTCTACATTAATAGAAACCTGTTACTTTTGGACGTTGGATGTTTAATGCAGCTCTGTCTCAATTTATAATGTTCATTTTCAGATTTGGTATGAATTGGGTATGGATTTTGACATTTTGAAAAGGAAAATAGGAGAGAAGATGTAGTGCGCTCACATTTTCAATTTCATGGTTATGAACTTCTAAATAACTTACACTAGCTTATTTGATAATTCTTTGCTTGTAATTAAGATTTATAGGCTACCTCATTAAATAGGATGTCATATCACCTTGTTTTTATTACGACGTCTAAAATGACCCCAAAAAAAAAAGTCATGACCCAAAAAAAATAAGTCAGACTCATATTTGTGGTTGATGCGACATCACAGAATTTGTTGTTTATGATTACATTTTATTAAGATATAGACAGGTTCGGAATTTGATGGTTGTATTGGCCCTATTTTTTTTTCGCTTTTGAACTCTCTATGACAAGTTAGAAATTTATTGGACCATATAGATTGACAGACTGACACTTAAATTTATTAACAAATCATCAAAATTTGTTATAGCCAATATAATATTTTATTTAATAATATAAATATATGTTATTTTATAATATGTTTCTATTTTGACTATTATATTTTCATAAATAATATATGAATTTGAGAAACTTGTTTTATTAATTTACAATATTAGCACCTAATATACATGTTTTTATATTATTTATTATATATTTATATTAATTTATAATTATTTTCAAATTTTATATTTTTTATCATAAATAAAAATTTCTATATATTATTATTGATCTAGAATTTTTTTATATGAATTAAATGGAGGCTTTGTCATATTTCTTATTTTCTAATTTTACATTTTTTTATCTATATTTATTATGCCTAATATATGTATTAATAATTATATTAATAAAATATTAAAATTTAAAATAATTTATTAAATTTTACATTTTTTTAATCTATTCATATGATATGTAGGGGTGACGATCTGGTAATAGGTAGTCATCATCAACACTAACAACTTTAAATTCACAATTATCCGTACAATATTATTTAAAATGTTAGACATTAAATCAACAAGTACTATTACGACATAAAATATAAAGCCAGATGTAAAAATAATTCAAATTATTATTATGTAATTTCCATGTTTGTACAATTACAGGGACAACTATATCATATTGCAAGCATGGCTGGCAACAGTGGGGTACAAATTGATTCTTGGGTTGGTGGGCATGCTTCCCATGTGGAATTTGAGAGGGGTTTTAACAGTTTTGTTATTGCATATGGGACCTACAGAACTATTTTAATACTATTCTCATAGGGCCTTTCACAAGGGTTATTTGTTCCAAAATTATCATCATCTTCACCATGAATCCACCAGAACTGAACCCTCTACAAGTAAGTTAAGCTCAGTTTACAAATTTAATAAGTTATACTTAGTTACAGTCTATTAGTTTGGCATGTTAATATGGTAAATTGAACTTGTTACATTAGATTACTTTTATCTATGTGGGGCTGGGGTTGGTATGTTATTGGCAGGTGGGACAAGCATTTTCTTGGAGCAGTTGGTAATGGTGGCTTTGAAGAGCATTCCAATTGGTGCAGCACCTGCCATGGGAGAGGCATCCATTGTCATGTTTTATGTTTATCTTCTAGGGTTTGATTTCCTCAAATTCATGCAACATTCAAATGTGGAGGTGGTTCCACTTTGGCTTTTTCATAAGTTACAATTCCTTAAATACCTTATCTGCACACCCTCGTAAGTACACTCACCCATTAAGTTTGAGCTGGTTTCATGAGTAATCCATTGGCATTGTTAATCAATTTTCATGTCAGAATTCTTTTTAAATTAGAGGAAAGTTTCTACAGTGACATTTTCCCTGTAAATTTGATAATTGATGTATAAATTGTTAACTTTATAATTTTCAAGTCAAGAATTCGGAGATATTCATTCTACTAAATTCATTTGAATCTTGAATCTAATCTTATTGTTTAAACACTACACTCCATGGTATTAAGGGGATGGAGATGGTGAATTCCATCAAATCCATCTGAATATAAATTTAATCTTATTACATAGAAATTGTGTTAAAGTATTTTGGGGACGGAGATGGTGAGATGGCATTTCTTATTACTAGAGTACGATTTGGAAATGTTTTAAAGATTTCAAGTTTTTAGGGATGACTAGGGAATGTCTTCTACCATCTCCAATATTTTGGAAATGCCACTACTGGAGGACAACAGTTTGAGGGTTGGGGATATGTCTTTGTTAAACATAACTTAAAAGTAGTTAAAACCCAATTATTTTGAAAAACCAAATGATTCCACTGGGAGTAAGTAGTTGAAGGGCTGGGTATCTTTGTGAAACATTAAAAGGAGTTTTTTGGGAAAATTTTAAAAACTTATAAAACAAGTTTTAATTAACACCAAATGATTCCTCTATTTGGATGATCTATGTCAAATGTTACAATAAATATTGTTGATGACTCAAAGATTGTTATGTAGAGAGTCAATTCAAAATTTGATATTGATTATCAGATCTTAATCATAAATTAAATAGTATGTAAAACCAGATAATGGATAGCATGTGATATTAATTCTAAATGTTCATTTCAATATTCTCTAAGTTTAAAAAGAATTTTTTTTTAACTTTAATCTCATCTCAAGTACCATTCTATCCATCACACCAAATTGGATTGCAACTATTGCCTCTTTATGCCTTTATATGACTATCTAGGTGGAACATTGAACAGTAAAGAGACCTCCATTCTCCATTCAAAGTTGAAAACTCAAGGTGGGTGTGTGACTGAATTTTAAGTAACTACAACTCAAAACTAATAATTGGTGACCTCTCAAAATCAGTAACAAGTCGAAGATGTTATGTAATAGAGTATCGACACTTGCAAAGGCATGACAATAAAGTCCATAATTATTCATCAATTTCACTGTTTATTATTCCGAGATGCATTTGTTGTTATTAAGTTTACCACATGAAGGATACCCGACTAGCATCAATCCGCTGGCAAAGCATATATATTATATCAGGTTAGGGCTTCTCTAATGTTCTCAGACCGTGTTGACCTGAATTCAAACATTCCAACTTTTATCCTCTATTTTGATGCTCAGTTTATTGATGGTTACACAATACATTACCCAATTTGGGCATCGACTAAGAAGCAAACCTTAACAGTTCCTACAAATTTGAGGGTACATTGCAATACAATATTCTTCCCTAACTTGTTTGTCCACCATCGGTATTGGAACTTCACGGTGTAACTTACAAGTTAGGGTTCAAATTCCATGATGGACCGAAACAATGATTTGGTTTCCAGATTATCAACAAATTCCAAATTAAAAACACAAAACCAATTTACTGAAACTAATTTGATTGAAAATTGCCACTATTTTTACATGTTAGAATTTGTTTCAACACTCAAACTATTTGATTATCATGACTGACTGAATTAGGAAGAAATATTTAATCTTATCAACAATCAAAATTGTGAACACAAAGCAGATGCCCCAACTAACAAATCTATTCGCACATTACATGTTCTACTATATACAGAAGAAAAAAAAAACATAAAGATTAAGAACGTACTCAAATTTGTTGGCCCAATCGCCCAGGTTAAGTTTTCCTGTGAACTCTCGAAGACTTAGAAGGGTCTGCTATTTGAAAATCCCCAAATCAAAAATCCCCAAATTGAAGGGTCTACTATTCGAAAATCCCCAAATCGAAGGTAGTAGGTTCTCGTTTGACTTCGCCCATGGTCAAATGAAGTTTCATTTTGTTTTGTTTTTTACTTTTAATCCCGTTTTGGTCTCAATTTCGACCAACACATCATTGGTCGAAGTTGAGACCAACACAAGCGTAAAAGTTAAAAAAAACAAAAGTTTTCCTTTGTAATGCGACCAAGCTAAACATTTTTATGATATGGTCAAATTTTTAGGTCAAAATTTAAGGTGAAATGTACTAGTGCCAAAAAGATGTTTGAAGTTTTCTATGTTACTCTGTTCCTTCTTTGACCAGTTTGGTTCGGTCTTGCTTGGTTTCATTTGTTTATCAGTGTTGCTTGGTTATCACTTTGGCACTCGGTGAATTTTCCTAGTGCTCGGTTTCCTTTCATACCGAGTTGTTTATTTTGGATTTTTTTTGAGGCTGACTTGTGCATTTAATTTGGGTAACAAATTTAATGTTGGTATCTATCATTGGGAAGTGTGTGGACCTAGATCTGCTCATTCCTTCCATTGATGGTGGATCTGAAGGCCGACTTGATTCAGTAGCCTCTTGTATAAATGTAGTTGTTTGGTTAGAGTTTTGGGAGTCAATTTTTGGATAAAAGATAGAATATAGAAAATTAGAAATTGTTGGCAGATCCTTGCATGTTGGAGGACTTATGTACTTGATTGTAATATATGGCCTAAAATGGGAAGGCCCTATATCTAGGTATGTATGAATCAATTGAAGTTAATATATGAAAGTTTTTAAATTCTTTCTCACTGTTGAGTGTGGTTTCTTTCGCATGTGATCCCTGCAAGGTGGATCTGGTTAGGGTGTGCCTTTGGCCCCTCTCCCCATCCTCCCTTGCGTTAGGTGGTATCAAAGTGAGGTGAGATCTGGATCTAGGTTTGTGAATCTAGGTTTGAGGGTTCCTTTTTGTCAAACCCTAGTTGAATTATTGTGGGGTAGCAGATTGTGATCTAACCTGCAATTGCAGAGGGTTTCACGATGGTTCATGGGAGGTTAGATGCAGATCCAGGATTGAAAGACATGTTGAGACAACTTGCTGCTAGATTAGAAGTTGTTGAAACGGCCTAGAGAAGAGGAAGACATCTTGAAGATGTTATTGATGATGAAATTGAGGAAGAACAAGGTGTTGTAGAACCTGCACCAGTAATGGATCAAGGTGAGGAATGATTGTTGAAAGCTTTAACAAATATGAAGTCTACACCACACTTTAATCCTCCTGGGTATAGTGGAAAAGTAGATTCTGATGAATTGGTGGATTGGATCACTGAGATGGAAAATTATTTTGAATATGAAAATTTACTTGAGGAAAAGAAGGTGAAAATTGCAAGCATAAAGTTGAAGAGTCATGCATCCTTGTGGTGGGAACATATGCAGTTGAACAGAAAGAGGAAATGAAAAGACAAAATCAAGGTATGGAATAAAATGGTGAATAAATTGAAATGGAAGTTCTTACCTTGTGATTATCAAATTAATCTAGTTAGGTGAATGCAAAGTTTGAAGCAGAAAGATAGCTCGGTAAAAGAATATACTGAGGAATTCTATAGGGTAGATATCAGATCTAGACATGATGAAGATGATGTGGAAAGAATTGATAGATACCTAGATGGTTTGAGAGTTTCCATCCAAGAAGAAATCATTTTGGTCAAATTAGAGAAGATTGAAGAGGCTTATCAATTTTCATTGAAAGTTGAGGAGAAGTTGAACAAGAGACATGAGCAAAGACAAAGAGGTAGAGGTGGTGGATTCCCTAGAGGAAGAGGTAGATCTTATGGTGAAAATAGTAGAGCTGAACCTGAAAAGACAAATCTAGATAAAGGCAAGACCGAGTGGAAAGGTGAAAGTTCATCTAGAGGCAGAGGCAGTAACTACCAAGGTAGATATAACAGAGGTGGTTTCTGAGGAACTTTTTACAATTGTGGAGAAGAATAACATAGATCATTTGAGTGTACACATGTAAGTAAGAAGGTTGGTAACAGTAGAAATGCTCTGGTGTAAGAAGAGTCACTGAATGAACCTGAGAAGGACAATAACTTGATGGTAAGGAGAGCACTTTGGAGTGAAAGTAATAAGGAAGATCCGGTAAGGAAAATTTTGTTCAAGACTAGATGTAGAGTTTTTGATGAAGTTTGGGAGGTAATCATTGATAGTGGTACCTCAGAGAATCTAGCATTTGAGGAAATGGTCATAAAGTTGCAGTTGAAAAGGTTGGAACATCTGAAGCCCTATCAGATTTTATCGATCAAAGATGAGCATACACTCTTGGTAAGTGAAAAATGATATGTGAATTTGAGAATAAGAAAGTACTATGATAAGGTGGTATGTGATATCATGCCTATGGATTGTTGTCATATTTTTTTGGGTAGACCTTGGCAATATGATAGACATGCTATATATGATGGGAAATTGTATAAATATACTATTTGGGCTGATGGAAGAAGACAAATCTTGTTACCTTTGATTGAAGAACCTGTTAGTAATGTTTGTGATCTGTGAAAGTTTTCTTCATGGAAGGAAGAAAGTTTGTTAAGGATTTAAAGAAGAATGATGTATGTTTTGTTGTGATTCCTAACAAACTGAGTAAGAAAAAAGAGGATAGTGTCCCTAAGGAGATTGATAAGTTACTCACTGAGTACAGTGAAATCATTTCTGATAATGTACTTGATGGTTTGCCACCAAAGAGAAGCATTGATCATTGCATGGATCTTATCACTGAAGCTAGTTTACCGAATAAGGCACCACATCAGTTGACACCTACCGAGAATCATGAATTGAATCGACAGATTCAAGAATTGTTTGCAGAAAGATTTGATAAGAGAAAGTTTGAGTCCTTGTGCAGTACCTATTGTATTGGCACCTAAGAAGAATGGAGAATGATAAATGAGTACTAATTCCAGAGCAATTAACAACATAACAATGAAATATAGGTTTCCTATTGTAGACACTTAAATTTGATTACATTATTTAGTAATCTTATTTAGTTTCCTCCTAGGACATCCAATTAATTAAATATTATTATTAGATTAATTTATGTCATCCCCTAGTTAATTAATTTAATTAATTAACTATAGTCCAACTAATTATCTATATGACAAACCTATAGTCTGATAATTAAATAATCCATATTCTTCTATTAATTTAAATGGATACAGTTATCTAATTAAATTAATTCATAAACCCTTTTTCCTCTCACTTGGAATTAAATGAATATTTAATTCTAAACCCTTAACCAAACCCATCCCAAACTCCTAACATGTAGTTCATACTCAACCCAACCCATTCACCCATACTAATTCTCCTTAATTAGCTAATGACCCATGATTATCTAATCTAACCCTCCACTCATTCTCTCTCCTCCCATCACATCCTCTTAACCCCCCCACTTGCCTCCTAATCCAAGCCTAATCACCTCCTAAACATTTTCACAATCATAATCCACAGATTAAGAAATCCTAAGCCAACTCAAGTCAACCCTCATGTCACATCCTCACATCCCCCAATTCCCTCACCTCATGTCAACCTTAAATGCTCTTACATACCTCTTACACACTCCATCCTCCTCTTACACATTTTTCCCCTCTCACATCTCCAAAAATGGTCACATTCCCCCATTCCTTCCAACCTCCCCCATTATGACACTTGTCACAATGAGATGCATTTGAGAAAGCACAATCCATGTGCTCCCCCTCAAATGCATCTGAATAGAGGTAATTTGGAATCACCTCTATATGTGTAAGTGTGTGGGGAAATATGAGATTCACTCCTAAATCCAAATTCCCAAAGGAGAGATCCAATTTGATCAACCAAAAGGTTAATGCACAATTGAATCAATCTATGAAGAATATGAAAGAGAGAGAGAAACCCTATACTTCCCTATAGTTAGATTAAGCTTGAAATCTGAAATAATTGAAATGCAAATACTAACCTTAAATTAGGGAAGATCTAGAAAATGTCATTTTTTGATGTCTATATGTACTTTCAGGCAATTCTGCAACCTATTCCGGATTGGAAATGCCCAGACAAAGAAAACCTAGAAATATTTCTCCAAGATGAGCTCAGGTCGACTTTGACCCTCATAAAAGGTCAAAGGCTAGATTCTTTATTTGAAGGTCGATTCTATCTCTGTTCACAGATCTCAGAAGTTCGGCAAAAAGGGTACTCAAATCTACGCTCAGATCCAAAATTTTGCACCTGTACCTACAAGAAAAAGAGGGTTTTTATTGTTTGTTTGAGGGGTTTGCCTTGGTCAAACCCTAGTTTGAAATTAACCTTAATATTGAAATTGAAATGGAGAATGCTAGCAAGTAGTAGAAATGGATCTAACAATGAAGCTATGCAATTTGATAGATATGTAATTATATTTTGAATGTAAACAAGTATATTGATATGAAAGCTTGCACATAACATCAATAAATGTAAATCAAACCTCCATGATTGTATTCTTGGAATCCACCTTGAGAGAAGAATGAATAGATCTTGAAGATGAACAAAGGATCTTGAAGGAAGATCACACCATCATGATGGCTAGATCTAGGGTTTGAATGATGAATCTTGAATGCTTGAGTCAAACCCCTTCAATGGCTTGAATGCTTGAATCCTTGATCTTCAATGGAGAACTTGGATGGAGAAGAGGACTTTAATTTTTGAATGGATGCTTGCTTGAACTTGAGAAAATCTTGAGAGCTTGGTGTCTTGATCATGAAAGTGGATGGAGAAAATGAGAGAGGAAGGCCTCCTTTTATAGTGAACTAGGGCACAATCCTCTAGAGGGGCCACCTTGGAGAATTAAATCCCAATTAGGTCCTAACCTTTAGAAAATATACCTAGATTAATTGCAATTGAAGGATTTACCATTTCGAAACCTGAAATGGCCGACACGGAGGCGGGAAAACAAATATCCTGAAAGCCCGATACTCAAAAATCAAGGATTTTGAAGATTTGAAGGAAGGGGGAAAAATCAAGGTTGGGACTGACCTAGTCAGGTTCGACCTCGAATTTGACCCTAGTCCCAGATCCAGTCAGAATTAGGACAGAAGGTCCCAGGGATGCCCAAAGACCTAAAAATGATACCAAAATAGGACAGAATGCCAGGGATAAGCATAAAATCCTATGATGACTATGATGAAGGCCAGGAGGAATTATTTCTAAGTCCTACCTAGAAAATAGAGCCATAAAAGAGGGAAATTCAGAAGAATCCTTAAGATCCTAACCCTAATTTCACCTAGAATGAAGCAGAAAAGAAGTGGAAAGCGGGGACAAAGCCAGATCAAAGAAAAGATCAATTCAAGGCATCCGATATGACCCCAAACCACTTACTCGGAGGGATAAATTCTCTTAACATGGAAGTGCTTCCATTTTAAGATGATACATTAAGCCCCTACTTTAGCAAGAGTATGGACTCAATGCAAACTCTTGGTAAAGGAGAAGGAAGAAGAGATCCTAGTGGATTCGAAACAAGATAAAATGACACTTATTTAGGAACACTAGCCCCTATACCAAGGATTCTAACTCATCATATGCACAAGGGTGCGACAGACAAAAGGACACAAAAGGGGTTAGTACTAAAACAAACCCAAATCAACTAGCATAAGAAACCTTGCTAAGAAATATTTCTTATACTAATATCATATTTGGAAAACTATCATAAAAGAATAAATTTTTACATAAGATAGACAAGAACAACACTATAAATAACATAGCTTCAAGATCCAATCCTACTAGCATGAAAGTGAAAAGAGAGAAATGGAAAAGGGTGATTACCTTGCCTAGTAAGATGCCCACCTTACCATGAATCACCCTGGAGGGAGAGCCCAACAGGTTCACCTGTAAACTGTGCTTGCAATTGTAATGCATCTTCTGACAGTTTTTGGAATACTTATAGATCCACCTTCTTGTATCACTATGAATATAAAATGTGTGTCTCCTCGGGATTTAGCAACTTATGTGCATTACCTTCAGAAGATTTAGCATATAAATGCGTGTCTTTTCAGGATTTGGCAACTTATGTGCATTACCTTCCAAGATTTAGCATGTTGAAAAACTTGAAAAATACGCGTCTCCTCAAGATTTAGCAACTTATGTGCGTTACCCTCAGAAGATTTAGCATATAAATGTGTGTCTTTTCATGATTTAGCAACTTATGTGTGTTACCTTCCAAGATTTAGCATATTTGAAAATTTTGAAAAATGTGTGTCTCCTCAGGATTTAGCAACTTATATGTGTTACCTTCGGAAGATTTAGCATATAAAAATAAAAAAATATAGTACAAGGGAGACCCTATATATGCCCCCCTCCTTAATATGGAAAAAACATACTATTTTGACATGTTAAGGATAGAAAAGATCAAGGATAAAGCCTTCTTCAACATCAAGACAATATCCACAAACAACACCCAGTCCAAGCCAAGAAGAGTAATAAAGAACATGACTATGCACCAAAACATCTTAAAAATCTCCATAATAAATGAAATGCAAGAAAAAAATTTGGATTTTATTGATTATATAGATTTTTTTGTATTTTTTAATTTTAAAATGCAAGAGCATAAACTAGATCTAATCTAAATGCAAGAAAGGATCTAAAATCTAACACAATAGGGCATCTAATTCCACAAAAGAAAAGGAGAGTAAGTATGTTAGGTTCACCAAAATGAATAGATGAAGGTGAACACACACACAATAAGACAAAGGGATATCTAGCACCAAAAAGAAAGAGAGTAAACTTGTCGGGTTCACTAAAATGAATAGATGAAGGTGAACACACACACAATAAGACAAAGGGATATCTAACACCAAAAAGAAAGAGAGTAAGCTTGTTAGGTTCACCAAAATGAATAGAGGTAATTTGGAATCACCTCTATATGTGTAAGTGTGTGGGGAAATATGAGATTCACTCCTAAATCCAAATTCCCAAAGGAGAGATCCAATTTGATCAACCAAAAGGTTAATGCACAATCGAATCAATCTATGAAGAATATGAAAGAGAGAGACAAAAACCCTATACTTCCCTATAGTTGGATTAAGCATGAAATCTGAAATAATTGAAATGCAAATACTAACCTTAAATTAGGGTAGATCTAGAAAATGTTGTTTTCTGATGTCTATGTGTACTTTCGGGCAATTCTACAACCTGTTTCGGACTAAAAATGCCAAGACAAAGAAAACCCAAAAATATTTCTCCAAGATGAGCTCAGGTCGACTTTGACCCTCATAAAAGGTCAAAGGCTAGATTCTTTATTTGAAGGTCGATTATGTCTCTGTTTGCAAATCTTGAAAGTTCAGTGAAAAGGGTACTCAAATCTACGCTCAGATCCAAAATTCTACACCTGTACCTACAAGAAAAAGAGGGTTTTTGTTGTTTGTTTGAGGGGTTTGCCTTGGTCAAACCCCAGTTTACAATTAACCTTAATATTGAAGTTGAAATGGAAAATGCTAGCAAGTAGTAGAAATGGATCTAACAATGAAGCTATGCAATTTGATAGATATATAATTGTATTTTGAATGTAAACAAGTATATTGATATGAAAGCTTGCACATAACATCAATAAATTTAAATCAAGCCTCCATGATTATATGCTTGGAATCCACCTTGAGAGAAGAATGAATAGATCTTGAAGATGAACAAAGGATCTTGAAGGAAGATAACACCATCATGATGGCTAGATCTAGGGTTTGAATGATGAATCTTGAATGCTTGAGCCAAATCCCTTCAATGGCTTGAATGCTTGAATCCTTGATCTTCAATGGAGAACTTCGATGGAGAAGAGGACTTGAATGTTTGAATGGATGCTTTCTTGAACTTGATAAAATCTTGAGAGCTTGGTGTCTTGATCATGAAAGTGGATGGAGAAAATGAGAGAGGAAGGCCTCCTTTTATAGTGAACTAGGGTACAATCATCTAGAGGGGCCACCTTGGAGAGTTAAATCCCAATTAGGTCCTAAACTTTAGAAAATATACCTATATTAAATGCAATTGAAGGATTTACCATTTTGAAACCCGAAATGGCCGACTCGAAGGCTGGAAAACAAATATCCTAAAAGCTCGATACCCGAAAATCAAGGATTTTGAAGATTTGAAGGAAGGGGGAAAATCAAGGTTGGGACTGACCTAGTTAGGATCAAGCTCGATCCTGAAATAGTCAAGTTTGACCTTGAATCTGACCCTGGTCCCAGATCTAGTCAGAATCAGGACAGAAGGTCTCGGGGATGCCCGAAGACCTAGAAATGATACCAGAACAGGATAGAATGCCAGGGATACGCATAAAACCCTATGATGACTATGATGAAGGCTAAGAGGACCTATTTCTAAGTCCTACCTAGAAAATAGAGCCACAGAAGATGGAAATTTAGGAGAATCCTTAAGATCCTAACCCTAATTTCACCAAGAATGAAGTAGAAAAGAAGTGGAAAGCGGGGAGAAATCCAGATCAAAGAAAAGATCAATTCAAGGCATCCAATATGACCCCAAACCACTTACTCAAAGGGGTAAACACTCTTAACATGGAAGTTCTTCCATTTTAAGATGTTACAGCATCTTTTCCCTTCCTCGGGTTTGCATCTTGACCGTCCATTCACCCTCACATTTTCCTATAAATTGAGCCTCCTTCTCTTTCATTTTCATCCACCTCTTATGCATTGTTATCATGCCATTATGAAGACCAAGAACATCCAAAGAAACCCCATAATGCCAAAATCATTCCCAAAAATCACATCCTTTTGAAGCTTGAGCATAGCATTTGAGCACACATTCCATCACTTGGACAACATCTCTTCAACAAGGAAGGTTTGCATTTCCTTTGGTTTTTACCTTAACTTTCTTTGGTCTAATCTTAAAGGTTTTATCTACTTTGTTTTGTTGAATGCTAGCTTAGTTTAGTATTCATTAGCACTACATTTTAGGTATTACATTTTGGCACGCCCGGTGGGACCCACTTCTAGGATCATTTCTTGATCTTTCCCATCTATTTTTACTTCCAAAACTAACCAAAAACTAATGTTTCTTGTTGTTTAAGTGTTTTGAAAGGTGCTTTTGGGTGTTTTGTAGGTTGGGGGCCGAAGAAGACACATTTGTGCCATGAGTTCCACCTTTGGATTTTACACAGCAAAAACAAAAAAAGCTCACAGTTTTGCAGGAAAGTAGGTACGGTCTGTGGGAACACATTCCCATGAAGAAACTTCTAATCTCTTATCTTTTTCTTGCTCTCTATCCCAGTTCACCAATCAATCCTATGTGACCATTTTGTGGGATCCCATTCCCACAATGTGGGAACGTTGTTTGACCAGGCGGGAATGCCTATTGACTTTTGTAAGCCATAAGGCAATAATTAAAAAACCTTGAAATTTGTGTCATCATTATCGCAACGTGGGATTTCTTGTTGACTATGTGGGAATGATATTTGACCAGGTGGGACCACATCTGTATGTATCATTTTATATTCAGCATTTATTACTTTCTGTCAGTTTTTAATTTTTGATTGTCCTGGGGGATCGCTGGTATGGTCTACGGGAATGTGGTTTTCTATTGGCGAGATTGCAGGTTTTTACGGGAATGAAGGTTAAAAAAATTTAATAACAGAATTAACCCACTTTCTTTTGGTGCACTAAAAAGAACATTGCATGCCTACAAAAAACCTCACTTTTCGATTTGGGTTTAAAACTAACAAAGGCTAAAAATGAACAATCAACACATTTCTTTTGGTGCTTAAAACCTACCAAAACTCAATATTAAATGTTTAAGGGACAATAATTTAATGCATAGAACATTTCTTTTGGTGCTTAAAAATCAATCCAACTCAATCTTGAATGCCTAAGGGACAATCAAATTGCAATCAAAACACTTCAAATTGGTGCCTAAAAAGAATGAAACAAAGTCTTGAATGCTAAAGGGAGTAACACTTTTCTTGTTTTCGCAAAGCAATTTCCTTTTTCGAGCATTGTCATTTACTTTTCAAAGAACCTTGCATGTTAAGAAAATGAGTTTTTGATGTTCTAGGATAGAAAACACATATTCTAAACTAGGTTCAATTTGGAATGAGTACTTTCTTAGCGTGTTTGAAGGAGTGTTTTTCAACACTTCCTTAGAGATTTTTCATTTTTTGCATAAACCTTGGTAAAGTAAGTGATGTGGAAGAAATCCACTTGTATCTATATCCTCTCCCCTTGCCTTTATGGATCTTGGGTGAAGAGAAAGATCAAGTATGATTGACAACACTTCTAGCAAAGCATGTCTAGAGAGAAGCCCTTCCTCTTTAGAGAACAACCTCAAACAGGTGATTCCCTAATTGGTATAGAAATAAGGTGTTGAGAAAAATCCTGCCTTATCCTCTCAAACTCAGGCAAGGTGTATTGATGGTAGACCAAGGTAGGTGAATATCCTTACAATTTTGGCATGGTCAACTAGGCTCTTTAGTGAGTCACGCACATACAAAGTGATTGGGAGGACGTCATGGACCTTATTAGACACCAATTAAATCAGAGGCCTACCCGATTCACCCCCGAAGGCTTACTAATCCTTGTGCAAGGAGAATAGTAATCTCCCCAAGAAACTCATCATATCATTCCATCCTTGCACGCTTGGAACTAGATAATACTACATTTCTTTATCCATTGTGTGTTTAGCAGTGGTCATATTCTGATTAGCTCTTGGATGTGTGCCTAAATGAGCAAGGGTTTTTCAGTCACACCGATTCCTTAAGATAGAAAGTGCTTGTGCGTGTATTCGAAGTTACAAACCCAGTGAAAACATCTATTTGAATATACACAAAGTTGGAATTACAAATTTCTTTGCCAAAGAGATCATCTGCCTATTTTCCCACAAGATTGCTTTGTCTCTTGTGGGGATTGTTTGTCACAACCCCCCAAATCCAAATATCTATTTAATACCAAGCCAAGGTACACTTACTGTAGTCACTTCCTAGCTTGAATCCTTCCAGTATTCAGAGAGTGAAGATATTTTGGACCCATGACCAATTCAGTGAAACACAAGAAAGCTAAGCTACCAATGCCCCATGTACATAGAGAAAAGAAGGTTTCTAAAAGAAATCTCAAAGATCACCAACCCATTATCATTGCAGCCCAAGAAGAAGAGAAATACCAAGCCAAATTAGATAACATAGATTAAAATGCAAGGATCAATAAATTTACCTTTTGAATCCAAGTTGATCATCGATTTGTTAGGCTAGAAAGTGAAGACTAGTAGGCTCAATCTCCTCCACTTCCAAAATCTATGAAGTTGTCTCAACATCCCCTCATCTTAAGAAATCCCATAGGTGCATTCACATCATCCTCTTAAGAAGCATCATTTAGCATCATCTCCTATTCAAAACCTAGATCCTCATCCTAGATCCTCATCACATCCAAGGACTCACCTTGAGTTTCCAAAACCTTATCCTAAGAATCAAAATCTCAGCCACACCCGTTTGACTAAACCGTGTCTAGGGTAGATAGTACTTACTTTTGTGAACCTCATCATCTCGATCCAGAGATTGGTTCACACTAGTAAGGGTCCCATTTTCCAAAGATCACAATAATATCCAAGGATGACAATCCCACATATTTTGATCCCACATCAGGAAAAGGTAGCTCATCTCGACCCTTAGCACATCACTAAAAATATCTAATCACCCATAATCCTACATCTAGGCTACCGTCAACCTCATCTAGATCCAAAATCCTCATCCCAAGCATCCCTTTTGGTACATCTGCATCTGCCCCATCTTAGGACTTTTTGCATTTTCATGTCTATTGAGACATGACCAAAAAAGTAGAAAGGAATGGATCCCAACCAAGCCACTAGTTCAGCAGACCCAAACGATCCCACTGGCAGGATGGTAATGTATGATCCCCAACCACCAATGATTCACAATGTGTAGGAAGATCCCAATGAGACACCTACCACCAACTCCATGGAAGCTTTCATGTGTCTTCCAAGACATGTGCAAATGGTAAGCATGATCATTACATAGAGTCATTTGTCCATCTTGGAAAACTACGCACATGAGGGTACTCCCATTCCCCCATACCTATGCCCTTTTGATCCCACAAAACCTTTCCATATCTCCACCAACATCGACCCCTATATCATCCAACAAATCCATGATCCAACTATAGAAGTATCCCATATAGCATCGTCTATCTCACATCTCCTACAACCCGGTGCAACGATTCCTGCAAGTACCCCTCTCTCCATCATCGGTGCACCACCCCCATCTTCTTCCTTGTAGATAGCCACTCAATCACAAGCATCCACACAAGCACCCCCACCCCCACATAGGCTACCACACAAATGATACTTGCACCCACTGCAAGCCAAGCTCCTGCATCATCATCCCTTGCACAAGGGGCAACACAAGCCACCCCACTTGTATCTACCCAGTTTGTTACACAATCTCCTTCCACACTAGTTCCCCCTTCCACATTTTTTTCCAACATGCAGGCCCAACAAGTCACCTTCACAACAGGAATGCCATCCATGACATCCCAAAATCCTCCACTTTCATTGTAAACTCCCTCTTTTGTTCCCACACTCACAACAACATCCACATCACAACCCTCGGCAAGGATTGGTGCCTCTTGGAGCCTCAACTAAGCTCAAATGCATGCCATGGGCATACCTATGCAAGGGAACCTTTACCAAACAACTCATCAACAAGAAAATTTCCCCCAAGTTGCGCAGCAACCACCCCTACTGCCCTTTGCTTCTTTTCTTGCATTCACCAACTATTTATCTATGCCACCAGTTGCTCCACAAGCTCCCCCTCTACAATCACAACAACCAAGCTTTACCCATCCTATTGGTCCCCTCACCCAACCACCTATAGTGCTCACCCAAGCCTCCATTCCTCCTTTCAGTAATATGGGCATGCACCCTTCATATGTTGGCCAAGATAAACACCAATCCCAACAATAACCCTTCTACCAACCTCCTCCACAAAAGCAATACTTCCCGATACAACAACACAACCCTCTCATCCCATAGCAGCAAGCCACTCCCTATCCCATGCAACAACATGCCTCAACCCTGCATCAATAATATGTCACCCAGCAAGCTATCCAAAATCCATTTCAAACAACCTTTCCTATCGGGTAATCCCCATACCCAACCTCGTAGTATCCTCCACATATCCCACCATATTCACTTCAACCATCAAATCCATTCCCAATGGGAGTACCCACCCCAATGCCTATCATCTTAGAATGGGAAGAAGTAAAGAACGCCCTCAAAGAACTCAAGGCTAGCACTGAGAATAAAATATTCAATTTTGAATAATTATGTCCATACCCTTACGATAGATCAATTACAACACTCCCCTTCCCCGAGCATTTTGAAACACCCAAATTTGACAAGTATTGAGGAAAGGGAGACCCAGTCAACCACATCAAGGAGTTCTACATGGCATGCCAAGAAGTAGCACACAACAATGTATATCTCATGAACCTTTTCCCGAAGAGTTTGGGAGGAACCACCATCGAGTGGTTTAACAAAAATACCCTATGGATCTATCTCCACATTCATGGAACTCTTAGAGAAATTTGTGGCCCAATATGCCCATAATATCAAGAACAAGCTCTCCTTGCTAGACCTGTGCAATGCTAAGCAAAAGGGAGGTGAAACCCTAGCCAATTATTTACAACGATGGTAGAACCTCACCTCAAGGTTGTCATGTCAACTGCCAGAAAAGAACCTTACCAAGATATTCATTGATAACTTGCATCTGAAGGTATCCCATTTCATGTGCATGAACTGCGTAAAAAATTATCAGTATATAAAGGAAAGGGAATGGATATCGAATGAGGTCTTTTGGACAATGGTGCCATTAAGCACTACAAGGAGAGCTCCCAAGATAGACCTAACAATGACCGCTCCCCCTACTAGAATAAGAATAAAAATGTGGTCACAAATGGAGCCACAAACACTAGGCACATCTAAGTTGTTGTAGCTGGTCCCAATCTTCCTCCCTCAACATACCAACAACAAGCACCCGCGTACCAGCAACAAGTGCCCACCTATCACCAACCACCTTGTCAACCACCCATTAATCAAACCAACACCATATCTATCACCAAGGGAAAGAACAAGCCTCATGTTCAGAACAATAAAAAATGCACATTTACACCCCTTGGAGAACCCCTGGATGTTATCTTCTACCACATGGCCAGTGCAAACCTAATTGTATATCTGCAAACCCAGCCCTTTGACGAGTCAACACCCAAACCTTCCTGGTATAAGGACAATGAGTACTTTGACTATCACCTTGTTAAGGGACATGCCACCATGAAGTGCATGAAATTCAAGCACTGAATCCAAGACCTCATTGATAAAAAGGAGATCATAGTTGATGCCCCTCCCTAGACATCACCAAACTCCAACCTGCAAATCTATAAAAATGTGTTTCCAAACATAATACAGGGAAGAATCAAACCAATGCTAACCCGCCCCTGGACCAAGGTAAGGGTAAAAAAGGTGACCACGGTGATGGGAAAGACTATACCACTACCTACATCAACTACGACAAATTCATTGGCTGCATCTCCTAGGTCAAACCAACTATGAACATAATCCATGTCAAAGGTGTCGATAGTCAATGTGTCATTGCTACCCATAGAGGCTAGATATTTGTTAGCAATGATAGCACTACAACTATCCCTAGTGCACAATACAACCTCTTGGAACACCTTGGGAACACACCCACACAAATTTCCATCCTCGACCTCCTCCGTACATCCCCCCTTCACTAGGAAGTCCTCAATAACACCCTCTAAGAAACCCATGTCTTTGTAGACATCAATAACATTCAATTCAAGAACCTTGTAGGGCACCTAGCCACACCTTCAACCCTCTCTTTCTAGCCATCTAACATGCCATCCATTGAACTAGATCACAATCTCCCACTCCACATCGACATCGTGATCAATGACTTTGTCGTAAAAAGGGTCATGATAGATAATGGTTCGACCCTAAATCTTTGTACATTAAAGTTCATCCATCAAGTTGGTTTGATAGAAGTAGATATCTCTTATGATGTAATCACCATCAAGGCTTATGAAAACCTAGAGTGTACCTTTGAAGGTACCATTTTTTTGCCTATAAAGATTGGTCCCATCACCTAGGACACCATATGCCACGTTGTTGATCTTGTCCTCCCTTACAACATCCTCCTCAGTCACTTGTGGATCCATTCCATCCAAGCAGTTCCCTCCACCTATCACCAATGCATCAAATTTCCATATCAGGGCACTGAAATCACCATCCATGTAGATCCCCAGCCTTTCACATACTATTGTGCAATTAAAAGTTCATTTCCCCACTCCACTCATTGTCCTGGAATCAATATTAGCTAGCATGTCTATTGCCAGTTCTTCCTGATCCTACTGTGATCTAGAAAAAATGTTAGCCTCCACCCTCTCATCCATCAAGATCAACAACAAGGGTTGCAGAGAATACAGCCTTACTGATGCCTTTGTAGTAGGGGCTCTCCCCTAGACCCACATACACAAGGACAACCATGCCATCAAACCAAGGCCTCTTAGGAAGGTCCCAAGATCAAGACTCTGGGCTCATCTTCCTTCATCTCCAATGGAATTTTGAATGGCCAAGAGTTGGCACCTGACATAAATCAATGGTTGTACAAAGATCCCCCGCCTCCTAATATTGAGTTCCTTGGCTAATTCAAAGAAAAATATCCCATACCACACAAATGGGCCACTAAAAAATGGGATTATCAAGGAGGTGGTCTAGGACCCAATGAGGCCGGAATGAAAGACCCCATGGAAGCCTCTAAGAATCCACAAAATCAGGGCCTCGAATTTAATACCCCTCACCTACACATATGAGGGCTTGATGTCATGACTGGGGGCACCAATTCACCCAACATGACCCTTCTAAATATCCAAGATGAAATCGTCAAAGTCACAAACATCCCAGAAGAGGAAGAAAAATGGTCCTATGATGATATCTTTGACGTTGAAACTTTCCTAGGAAATTATGTCCTTCACCAAGTAGCCATCAACCTCATCGACCTCCCCCTCATTCACCCCGACCTCATAGACTAGGACCAACTAAGCATGGTACACATCGATGAGTTCCAAAGAGAGGTCGCACTCCTAAAATTCATGGGAGCCATAGATCTACAATCAGATTGGGGGCAAGACTCAGTGGAGGTTTATCAGCTTGATCCCAAAGGATATTTTGGGGAAGAGGAAGTCTCTAGCTATAAAATTAAAAATCAAAAAAAAAATAAAGAATCCTCATGTGAAAACCCCTCTGGGGCACATCTTGATTTAGAAATAGTAAAAATAAAGGACGTATCCACTAGTGAAAACCTCTCTGAGGTGCTAGAGGATGGAGACTTGTCTCTTCCACCCATCTAGGATTACCGACCAGAATATTCATCCATAGTCATCAAAGAAACCAAACCAGTCAACTTGGGCATAGAAGAAATTCCAAGAATCACCTATATCGTAGCATCCTTAGATGAAGGTGAAGAATCAGCCCTCATAGCTCTTATCCAAGAGTCCATCATAAATTTTGCATGGTCTTATGCCCACATGCCAAGATTGGACCTGAATCTCATTATCCATCATTTGGTAGTAGATCCAAATGCCAAGCCAGTCAAGCAAAGGCTGAGAAAAATGCATCCAAAAGTGGCCTTGTTAGTAAAAGAAGAGCTTGAGAAACTTCTCCAAGCCAAGATAATCAGAGCCATCGATTATTCAGACTAGATTTCTAACATGGTACCCATCACCAAACCTTCAGGAGAAATAAGAATCTGCACAGACTTTAGACATCTCAATAAGGCATGTCTGAAAGATGATTTCTCGCTCCCCAACATAGACATGATCGTAGATCTCACAACTGGTCACGAGATGTTGTCACTAATGGATGGTTTCTTAGGATATAATTAGATCAGAATAGCTGAGGTTGACCAACAAAAGATAGTGTTCACCACACCATGGGGCACATTTTTCTATAACATGATGTTATTTAGACTCAAGAATGTTGGAGCTACCTATCAAAGAGTGATGACTGTGATCTTCCATGATATGATCCACAAGATTCTGGAAGACTATGTGGATGACATCCTAGTGAAATCCAAAACACGGTATGAACACCTTAATATCCTTGAGAGTGTGTTCGATCTCCTAGATCGGTATGGCTTAAGATTGAACCCAAAGAAATGTGTCTTTGGCATTACATCTGGAAAGTTGCTAGGATTCATCGTATCCAGGTGAGGCATAGAGATAGACCCAAAGAAGGTGAAAGCCATCATAGAAATGCCTCCTCCCAAGACACTCAAGTAGTTAAGGAGCCTCCAAGGAAAGTTGCAATCGGTCCAAAGATTCATTTCCCAACTAGTAGACAAGTGCCAGTCATTCATGCATCTATTGCAAAAGGACACTACCTTCAAATGGGATCCCATCTATCAGCACAACTTTGAGAGCCACAAGGAATACCTAGAAAACTCACCTATTCTTGTACACCCAACACTAGGTAGTCCCCTCATTTTGTACATATCTGCAACTACCGCAGCAATGGGGGCACTCCTAGCCTAGCTTGATGATAACAGAAAAGAGAGGGCTATTTACTATATCAGTCGTACTCTGGTAGGCTATGAGTTGAACTACTCCCCAATGGAAAAGGCATGTTTAGCAATGGTCTTTTGCACCCAAAAACTTTGTCACTATATGCTCAGCCACACGGTGAAGCTAATTTCAAAGGTTGATCCTCTAAAGTACCTCATCTCAAGAACCACACTCACTGGATGGATGGCAAAGTGGGTAATGTTACTCAGTGAATTCAACATCTAGTACATTGATCAAAAAGCCATCAAGGGACAGGTTATCACAGATTATCTTGTTGAAGCACCCTTAGTCGATGCATACCCCCTTGTGATGGAATTCCCAGACAAGCATCTTTGTATGGTCGAAGAACAACCCCTATGGAAGCTATACTTTGACGGATCATACACATCACATGGATCAAGGGCAAGGATACTTTTTGTGATCCCATAGGGTGACTACATCCCCAAGTCTTTCAAATTGGGATTCTAGTGTACCAATAACATCTCAGAGTATGAAGCCCTCATCACAGGCCTCAACACAACTATACATTGGAATATCATAGAGTTACAAGTATTTGGGGACTCTCAACTAATTATCAAACAAGTCCTCGATGAGTTTCAAACAAAGGATGACAAGATATTACCCTACAAAGAGCTTGTAGATAAACTCAAAGAACACTTCATCAGCATACAGCTCACACAAGTACCAAGACTCCAAAACAAGGTAGCCGGTGCAACGGAAACCATTGGGTCACTATTAGAAATCCCTAGTGACACTACACAATAGGAGTTTCTAGTTGAGCAGCTACATGTGCCCACTTACAAGAATTCTGACTCCGACATGGTATGTGTCTTGGTTGGTCCCCAGTCCCCATGGGGCGATGATATTCATGCTTACCTAAAAGATGGTATCATGTCTTCACACCTCACCAACACCCAACACCAAAACCTCATTCACAAAGCATCCCGCTACACTCTTGTAGCCAACACCCTATATCATCATGGGTATCATAATGTCCTCTCCCAATGTTTAGACTCGAATGAGGTCATCTTGGCTTTACAAGAGGTTCACGCTAGTATTTGCAGTGCTCACACGAGCTGCATCATCCTTGCCAAGCAGCTACTTAGAGTTGGGTATTATTGGCTGACAATGGAGCATGATGCTTGCAAGTTTGTAAAGAAGTGCCTACAGTGCCAGCAACATGCTAATTTGATGCATGTACTAGCGCAAGATCTACAACCCATTGCACCTCTGTGGCCCTTCTCATGTTGGGGTTTCGACCTTGTTGGCATGATCACCCCTTATTCTTCTGACGGACACAAGTATATCATCACAGCCACTGAATAATTTACAAAGTGGGTGGAAGCAATTCTACTCAGTTTAACTACTGGTGTCCATATTTCCAAATTTATCCTCTACCGCATCATTTTTCATTTCAGGATCCCCTCCACTATCTTCACAGACCATGACACTCCATTCAAAAATCAACATGTCAAAGGACTCTGTGACTAGTTCCATATCCACCAATGCTTTTCCAGCCCATATTTCCCACAAGGAAATGCTCAAGCTAAGGCACCTAATAAAACCATCCTAAAAATCCTACAGAAAGTTGTCAATGATTCTGGCCAGGACTGGCACCTACAAATCAATCCTGCCCTCTAGACCTATCGCACCTCATCCTGTACCCCCATAGGTACCACCCCATAATCCCCAGTATATGGTGTTGAAGTCATTCTACCAATCGAGGTTGAAATCCCTTCACTACGCGTGTCCATGAAGAATTACATCATAGACAAAGACTACCGCGTAGCACACTTGACCCAGCTGGACCTATTATATGAAAAGAGACAACAAGCCTATGACCACCTCATCGTGTACCAAAACCATATCAAAAGGAGCTTCAATAAAAAGGTGCACCCCTAACAATTCCAAGTGGGAGACCTAGTCCTAAAAGAAAACCAAAAAGTATAGGCTAATCATGAGAAGAAAGGTAAGTTCAAACCCACCTGGTTAGGTCCCTATGTGGTAACAGCTTGTTTTGGCTCTGGAGCTTATCAGTTATCCACACCAGAAGGGGAACCCCTCAATGATCTCATTAATATCATACATCTGAAGTGGTTCTATGCTTGAACCATGTATATGATCTTGAAAAAATCCATAAAAAGAGAAAAACACAAAAATACAAAAAAATCAATGAAAAAAGTAAAGAGAAATAATCATCCAATGGTGAAAACTTGGCAATCAAGCACCTTGGGAAAGTATGTTGGTGAAAACATAGAAATAAGTGCCACATATAGTGGACCATATGATTATCTATCAATCTCCCATTCCTCCAAAAACCCACTTGCTATCACTTACCATCCTGTTTCACCCACCCCTTGTTCCTAAGGTGTCATCCCTACTACGACAACAGAAGAGAACTACTATCCCACATCCTGAGCCTCATGTATATAATGTGACCCATCCCTGTAACACTGAGCTTCATTTATATTTGTCACTTGTTTTACCTATCCTGATTTACCTGAGCTTCTATAAATATCTTTTGTATATAATGTCTCTAGTTTGTATATATCACCATGTGTCCTCAGTAGTACCTTTTGATCAGAAAATGCATGGCCCGTCATGACCACAATATCAGAAAAGTTTCTCGGAAAGTATCCCATGTCATTGTGATTCTCCAAAGTTTTCCATTTTCCCATCGCCAATTCAATTTGTAGTCAAACCCACCAATCAGCTCCTTGTAGGATGCATCTTTCCTCCTGTCTGACCTAATCCCAACATCCACGATTGGTCGATCTCTTTTGGCAAAGGATGTCTTTTGGTCTTATCATTTTGATTTCATAATGTTTTCTTGGATTTTTCAATTGGTTTTGAGGTCTCAGTTGACTATTCTCCTTAAATTCGCCATGATCCTTTATATCATGATGCGCTACGACGAGAGGCATTTTTATGGGGTAAGGCCTTCTACACTTTTTAATTTCTGCCTATGAGTTAGTTGGACATAACCATTGCACGATTCATAGGTGATCTTCTGGATTACTTGGTGCACTTGGGAAATGTTGTTTTTTTGTGGGTTCCCTCACATCATTTCCACCATGATTCCTTCTAGGTGCATGCGTGAGGCTGGGGCAACCCTTGCATGTCTTTTTCGCGTAAGTCCTCTGCAACGCTAGCGACATGGCCTCAAGTTCCTAGTAACTTTGGCTTGTCCCTTCTATTGCTATATCAAACTAAGTGCTCAAACTACATGGTGGTATTCCATTTTAGAATACCCTGCACTCAAGCTTCACTAAATATCCCCCCTATCACACTCCCTAGCTAAAATCCCACATCCTTATCTAATCTCAAAAATCATCCTGAAAGATCCCCAAAAATTTCATCCCTACATCCTTATTTTCACCCATCCTTTCCCTCATAAACATCTCATCATGGTGCAAACCTATCCACCTCATTCACCCTTAGCCCACATTCCTAACCCATGCATTTTGATTGTGCAAAAACCCCCACCCTTCTTCACCATCCCATCTTCACCCCTCAGTCAGGGTTTAGTTAGGCAATGATATGTTGTGGCATCCTTCCTCATCTCCCACCTCCTATCTCCCATCTACATTCCTATCCCCCCCCCCCACCATTTTCCCACGTGCATTTCATTTCATGACACTATCCTAGGTCACACTACCTCATTTCCATTTCCATCTCCTTACCCCTCGTTGCATTCATTCCTTCACTATAGGTTCATTATATCTTGTCTCAGGTTCCTTTCATTATTCATTACCATTTAGATTCATTTTCATCTTTCATTTTTAATCCATTTAGATTCATTTTCATTTTGCATTGTTAATCCATTTTCATCTTGCATTGTTAATCTATTTAGATTCATTTTTAACCTTGCATTATTAACCCATTTTGGTTCATCCATTTAGGGTTGTCTTACATTGTTAATTCATTTTAGTTTCATCTTGCATCACTAGATTCATTATCATTTAGGTTCATTTTTAATCTTACATTGTTAATTCATTTTAGCTTCGTCTTGCATCGTTAGATTCATTCTCATCTAGGTTCATTTTTAACTTTTAAATTGTTAAAGTGTCATCTGGCATTGCACCCATGATCTGTCATTCAATCCATTATCAATCAATATCACATAGGTACCTTTTAAATGTTGCATTGTTAAAATATTCATTGTAGGTTCATTTAATATCCTTCATTTAGTTTATCATTTATCATCTAAGGGTTATTTTTTAGGTTCATTTCATTATCTTCCATTTAATTCATTTTAGTTCACCATTTATTCACCTTGCATTGAGTTCATTTTAGGTTCACTTATTATCTTTCATTAAGTCATTTTAGGTTATGATTATCATTTAGGTTCATTGTTATCTTGCATTGTTACATCATTTTTTATCTTGCATTGTTAACACATTTAAACATCCACACATTACATTTGATCATCATAAATCATACATATAAAGCATTACATCACATCCTACATCCACAAATTGTCAGAACATGAATCTCATATAAGCACACCATATCACATGTCACCTTAGGTACCTCACATCCTGCATCACACACATGTTAGTCCCATAGCATATAGAAAATCACATCACACCCTACATCATCCATGTCAGAACATCATATGCATCCATACAATCACCCATTACACATCATATCCCACCCAGCTCATCATATATATAAATCATGGTACAAAATAGTACAGTGCATCCCAACCCAAAGCATGAAAGAATAAATATATGTCTCAATCCATGTCTATCCAAAAGTAAAAAATACAATAGACATAGGGACTATGCCCTCCATCAATAAATAGCCATACAAACAAAATCTGGCCTGCAGCATATCACTACCTATCTACCTCTCCTCAAGGAGGCTACATATCAAAATCCCCATCCAAGGGGTCCACTTGTGTTGGATCCTGTAACACTACCAGTCTAACCACTGTACTCTAGGTACCTATAATCTGCACCTGCATAGACACCTGTACAACCCCTATATCCTCCTCCATCCCTATCCTTGACACCTTAGCCTCTACCATCTGTATCAAGTCATCGGTTGACTGATGTTGACTCTGTGAATGCCCTAACCAATGGCTCGCTTGTCCTATCCACTGAGAGGTTCCAATCATGGGCATGTTGCCCCCTATCCTCTGGCTACTACTAGCCCTACGCCTAAACTCCCATTAGCCCCTAACCCTCTGACCAATGGATGGATCAGACACCTGTAATGTTGGCACCGCTTGGAGGGCACGGTTGCATGGTACATCCCCCTATACCATCCAATCTACTCACTCATCCTAACGAGCTCTCATTGTAGATGGGATACCTCCCCTAATCAATCATGTGAGCCTTGTCCAGTAGTGTCTGATGTCCGCTTCTGGACAGCCATGTTTCACTCTCCCTGTAGACAGTCTCATTGTGTCTGTAGACCATCCCTCTCCCCCCTCAACTTGTCTCTCTCCACCAGTAGTGCATCCCTCTCCCACCACAACTGGTCTCTCTCATCTATAGTCATCATCCCCTCTGATATAGACTACACTAAGTGCTCTATCAGACTATCCCTCTCAGCTATCAAGTTGTCCCGCTCCCCCTGCACATCTCATAGCATCTAACTGGTCCTGTCATATGCCCCCTATAATGAGGTTAAGCACCCTGCTATATCATCCCCCCTCCTCCAAAGGACCCAACCCCTCCTTCTAGTGGTGGCCTTACTAGTGGTGGTGGCCCTACTGGTGGTGGTGGCTCAGTAGGTGGTGGTAGTCTAATCGGTGGTGGTGGTTCTTTAGATACATGTACTGCGGGTACCTATCCCCCTCCTTGATCTCCCCCCCCCATCCATGTCCATCCCATCTCCTCCTCCCCCTCCATCTCCATCTCCATCTCCTCCTCTCCCACCTCTATCTCTGCCTCCAACTCTCCCTCTCCCCCTCCCTCCTCTCCCCCCTAGCCTCTATACATAGGCATTGCTATCTCACCATCTGGAAACCCCAATCTCCCTACCGGCCTATGTGGCCAAAACCATCCATCATACATAGGTGTGGTACTCAGATCTACTGCCCCACCAACCCAATCCCACTCGAATGACTGCATGGCCCAATACTCACCCAACAACCCCATCATATCCTGAGCTGACCCAAACTATGACACCCTCTCTCGAGTGGTGCACTAATACCACCGCTCTGGCCTCGGAACATCCTGCCTAAACCCAAACTATCAGGAGGCCTTGTCTGGCCTATACTGCTCTATAATATACTCCCACCGCCCTGTCAAAAAATTTTATAGTGCGGTATATGGAAACTCTCATGCATCCTCTGTCCAACCTACATGCCCTAGGTATGGTTACCATGTAATTCCACCCTGGAGCCCATCTAGGGTCTCCCGCCAAAAATCTATGTCTCCACCACCCTGGTATGTCACCAAGTCTCCCCAGTTGTACACCGCCAACTCCTTTGCCTATCTATCCACTCGACCTAAGGGTCACAACACTGTTATGTCCTTCCACTCCCATACCTATAGGAGCGAAGCAAACCTGAAGCTCCTCCCCATAGTACCTACTCCATGATACACTATCTGGTGTAGGTCATGATACATCTCGACAAGCATTAGTGTCCCCTAGGCTGCTGGGACCCCCGCATCCACTATCTACATGATCCCTGGGATCAATGACAATGTCACAATCGTCCCTCTGGTGTCTTGGGTAATGTACCCCAACACTAGTTCACACATGTAGAAATAAACCTGTCTCCATGCGGGTGACGTTGTTGCATGATGTGCCAGGCGTAAATGTCCATGGCATAATGTCGGTAACACACCTCACCCTAGCGGTAACTGAAAGATGCAGTACACATCCTCCAAGGTCATGGTCATCTCCCAGTCGACAGATGCAACGTCCCTATCTATGAGTTCCACCACTCACAGAGTGCGGTCACCAATGCCATGAATGTATGCCTCCGTGACATTCACGCCAAGTAACCCAAACCAAGTGCATCAACCCGAGCCCACTCTGCTGGAGTGAAATGATCTCCAATCGCAAAAACTAAGGCCAATTGCTCCCAGCTTGTCAAACGATCAATAGACCACTGCATCCAAGCCAAGCCAAAATGTCAGACTTTCCTCTATACCCAAACCTATGTTTTCTTCCCCCATTCCCGCCACCCCCTTTTTCCCTTCTTTTACCACAAATCTAGTTCTCCCTACATTTTCACAAAGAATTCTTTCCCCGTGTTCCCGCCATCATGGGATCTCATTCCTATTTAGGCATGAAAAAGCATTCCCACGCCACCCAGTCTACCCTTGTGAATGCTTTTTTTTTGGCTTCCCAGTGTCTTTCACTCCAAGAACGTTATCCCACAAGCTATCCTTGCAAGACCACGGTACCGCAAAAATCTCCTCCCCACTTGTGGACTTTCACAATCCCGCAACAAGTCCTTTAACCCTTCCCTTTCCCCACCCCAAACCATCTTTTGTGGGAACACGTTGCGCTCTCAGGATCACTTTTTTTCCCCACCCCACATGCAATAAATGTGTCAAAAATATCATGAAAAGTTGCATTTTTTTAGCCTATCTCTCGGTCAGACCCTCCATTACATCGCACATGTCACACAATGTTAGAATGGTGAGTTGATTGCCCTCTATGTGTCATATCATCCTCGCTTATCAGAGCTCAAAAATCTCAAATTGTAAGCTCTCAGTGTGCAAATAACCTATTTTTTACCCCTCTGGCCCTTATTAAGGCCCTTCTGAACCCTCATTTTCCCCCTCGGATGCCTTTTCACCCCCTGTTTTCTCCCCTCATGCCAAATCTTGTCCCTCATTGCCTTTTTCACCTCTCTTTTCCTCGTTCATCCCCTTTCTTAGCCTACAGCACGCCTTCTTCCCCTTTTCCTCTCGAGACATCACCTGGGCCCCTTTTTCTTTCCTTGTTGCCCTCTCGAGGGGGCATCATCCGGTCTAAAATCTTAGCCCATAACTGGGGCAATTCTGCTACCAAGTCCATTCATCCCGTCGCCTATTATTGCTAAACACATCTGTTGGAAATATTCAGGAATTAACCAAGTTACTGAGAGGGGAGGGGTGAATCAGTAACTCCAAATTTTCTTCTAATTTTAACATATAATTTACCTTTTAACCTTTGCATACAGAAAGCATGAAACTTAAAAGCATTCACAATAATGACACATAGATTTGGTTACCCAGAAACCTTCCAAAAGAAAGTAAAACTGGGGTGGGGATGAAACCCACAAAGCTTTAATACTGCAGAATAAAGTTGGCCGGTTAAGGCTTACAATTTGATCACTTCTGATGATCTGCCCTGTTAGGAGCAATAAGGATTGCTAAATCCACCTTGTTAAAGGATTTACAAACATACAGTGAAGTATGCACTCGGTAAAGAGATTTATACAAAGACTGTTAAGTCTACCCGGTTAAAGGATTTAGTACTGATTCACCTGTTAGAATGAAACAGTAGATCTCTGCTTTGCAACTGGATTGCTGAATGAGATTCGCTGATGTACTGATCACCTTCTGTGATGAATTTGTCTTTGTTGTATCTTATACTTCTGAAGCCTTCTGCAATTCGCTTATTTCTGCCTTTCTTACTCTTTCACATATATTCTACTTTATACATTTCATTACTTGTGTTTTTATATACAGGTCTCAAACAATTAATTACAATTACAATTATACAGTCGGCTTGACAAATAAACATAAGTGCTACTAAGTCGGCCCAAATATGATTACTCGGTTCCTTCAAACTGACTCGGTGACTTTCTGATACTCGACATCCACTGCATTACTCGGCATCATCATGCACTCGGTAGAAGTGAAGGCACGATTCATACTGATCACTCGATAGGTATTGAACTCGGTAAGCATTGGTGACTCGGTAGACAAGATGTTACTCGGTTTACATTGTCCTGATCGGTTTGCACTGTCTGCTCGGTTTGTACTGACTGCTCGGTTTTCACTTGTCTGCTCGGTTTACATCCAGAATGCAAATAAGTGTTGTCACTAGTGGCAATTCTGCTTAATGCCAACAATCTCCCCCTTTGGCATTAGTGACAAAAACACTTATTGGCCAAAATTTATATACACCGAATCATGCTGAGTTTTATTTTGATTTTTCAAAATTTGTCTTTGTTAAAGGGCTTTATACATTGTCTCCCCCTTTCAATGTGCTAACTGTTTCTTATACAAATCTATACAGTATACATATCTCTCCTTCTATACATATCTCCCCCTTTTTGACGATAATGCCAAAGGTGCATATACAAGTTATTTACAGAGAGAATCCAAAATTTGATAAGAAATCAGAATGTACCTTCATTATTAGTGCCAGGGTTCTGTCCCAACTTTCTTGCAGAATCTTACATGTTTGTATAGCAATTTGGACTTCTGCAGAGAGTTCAATCATGTGATCTGCTATGGAGAACTGATTGTCATGAATCAATGTTCTGGAATGTTCAATGTGCTTGTACATTGTATTCATGATGGGAAGGATCATGTGTTGGATGTCTAGCAGTGTGGACCGGATCCTTGAGTCTTCTTTCAATAGATCAGACTGCATATTGGATAGATGTGAAATTTTCATGTGATGAGCAGAGCTTGAACTTGGTTCAAGTTGCAGCTTCTGTATGCTAATCTTCATATCCTCATCCATTTTATTCATTTTATTTTTGACATCCTTTGTGAACTCGGCAAAATTGCATAGTCTGGCCAAAAGAGAGGTAGCATTCGAATAAATAGACTCTGTGTTAGACAAAACTGAACACAATTCCACTTGGTTAATAGCTATGTGCTGAGCAATGTGCTCAAGCAATTTATTGTTGAATCTCTTCTCGGCTCTTTCAACTAACTTTTCTATCCCAAAAGAGTCCTCATTGTATTTCTCAACTGCTTCTGCCAATTGTAACAAAACATGCTGGGAGGAGTCTACTTTAATGCCTAATGCATCAGACAAAATGTCCTTAGCATCCTTGATGATTTGATACTCCTTGTCTCTCTCCTCCTTAAGCTTCTTTTGTTTTGCTTTCCTTTGGAGGATCTCACCTATATTCTGCATCTGGTCTGCTGAGAGATTTGCAAAATCTAGTGTAGGAATCTCTATCTCTTCATCTAGGTCTATATCCTCAACTATATTTTTACCCAAAAATTTTATACTCGGTAGAGCCTTAGGCTTATCTGTACTTAGTGCTCTTGTAGTAGTGACAGTAGATAAAGTAGGGCTGGCTATTGACACTGGTATACTTTCTACTGGAGAACTTAAAATATTTACACTTGATGATTCAAAAGCTGGAAAACTTACTGGTACAGGAGACTGCAGCTCGGTAGAAGAAATGGTAGCTGCCTCTGATGTTGCTAGGGATGATTGGACAAAAGTAGAAGTGGTCACAACCATGCTTGAAGGTGTCTCTGGGCTGGATGAAGAGACTTTCACTGGAGAAGTAGGAAGGGATGCAATGACTTCTGCTGCTATCCTTACAGTATCATCTACCTCGGTGTCTTCTTCTTGCTCATCGCTGTCATCTTCAATATCCTTTATTATTACAGTTTCAATGCTCGGTTGGTGAAGGTGGTATATTTTCTTCCATGTGGCTTTTGCAGCCTTCACAACCGATTCAATATTGTTGATCAAAATCAAACAAGTATTGAACTTTAATGTCATCTTATTTTCATTTTCTTTTAGTGCCTTCTTAACTTCATCATTGTTCAGGCTCGGCATCAACTGTCTCAGGTTTTGATCAAATATGTCTATCACAGTTTGCCTTGCATTGCTCCATCTCATTTTTATTGGATTCAATAGAACTGCTGGAACCTGTGGGGTAATTTCTTCAGGAGAGTATTTCCACTGTCCCATCTTCTCAACAACAGCATCTTCTATTTCCTTCTGCTCTGCTTCCGATCTGGTTTCATATCTCAGGGATTTTATGTTACTTACTCCAGATCCTGATCCATCTCTGAAGAGTTTGAGCTTTTCTTGAAGGGTTAGAGGAGGCCTTTTGAATACTATGTCTTTATCTGCCTTTTCTGCCTTGTCTGCCTTTCCTCTTGTATTTCTCCTTGTGAACACAGCAGTGGGAGGCACAGATGCCTTAGTGATAAAAACTTTTCCTTTCTTCTTTGCAGGTTCAGGTTCCTCTGTTTTCTCATCCTTTTCCTCTTCTTTTTCACCTATTTCTTCTTTCTCCTCGGTTATCATTTGCATTTTAGCTATCATTTTCTTTCCTTTGTTTACCGCCTGTGGAAGCTTTATGCTTAGTTCAATTCTCATCTTAGCTTCATCATATGTTCCAAAATATGGGGCTTTGGGATTGACAGGCTGATTTAGAAGTGCTTCAATAGTGTTCTTGGTTTCATCAATATTTACCTCATAAGGAAGAGGTTTTACATACACAGTTCTCGGTTTAACTGCTTGAATATACACATTATCACAATCTACCATAAAACAGATGTCATCTTTGTAATCTTCCACCAACTTCTGTGGAATCCGGAATCTATCATTCATTTTCTCTTTGAAAGACTCAAAATAATTATCCATGATGCTTTCAAAGTTTTCACCCATTTCTACGATGTATTCATTAATTTCATAAAGTACTGGCACATCTTTTCTCCATACAACTTTTCCTTTTGAAGGGAAGAATTTCTGAACATAGAAGAATAAACAGACTAACAAGGATCCAAACTTACATGGATTGTTTTTGGAAGTTTTGATGCTTTCCATGTTCTTGTTGAACTGTTTCAACAATAAGTCTGCTAGGTCAAATGTCAAGTTGTTTTTGACCACTTTGTATGCTAGGTCAACAGCTTCGCATGAGACACTGTTCTGTCGACTAGAACTGTAAATCTTGTGTGCAATGATATGTGTACCAAACTTAAGTTCAGCGTCGGTAATGCTGCTAACCTTCATGCCTCTACCATCCCACTCGGCTAGGGTTTTCTTCTCTAGTTCCGTCCGACCTAGGGTTTTGGTAGTTTTAGCTTTGTTCAACATGGGAAGACCGGTAACTTGATGAATCATTTTCTTTGTGATCTCAATAGGTTGCTCAAGCCAAATCTTGCCATCATGTACTCGGCTGAGAATGTACCTAACCCATTTATCTCAAAAGTTTCAAGGAAGATGTGCAATGTGGACTAAACCCTTATCTTCCAGATGTTTGTGCTCGGGTTTCAAAGTACCATCCACACATAGTTCCTCACGCACAATGTCTAGTTCTAGGTTTCCCATTTCTTGAATAGAACAGTTAAAATGATTACGGATATCGTTGATAAGCAGTACCTTAGGAGGAATCTGAGATTGAGCTCCGTTCGGATCTAGGGTTGCTGCAATTGCGGGCACGATCTTAAAATCTGGTGCTTTCCACTCCCCTTGAACTAACATATCAGATCCTTTCTTCGCTGAAGTGCTGGATGATGCCATGGTAGCTCACAGAAAATTCCTTTCGCAAGAGTATTAAATCGTCGGGTCGCCCTTGAAATTTTCTGCTCTCAAAGTGCTTAAAGATTCGCGGTGAAGAATGAGTTCGATTACTTGCTTTTTGTTTACAACTCTGTCATTAATGCTCATTTCAAATTAGGGTAGGAATTCTAACAGACTGTCACCCACTAAGAATTAATTGCTCGGAAAAGACTTCGCAACTCGGTGAGCTCGAGAATTCATAATGTTCCGACCTCGCTCGGTAAAGACAGGTACCGACCTTGCTCGGTGAAGACTATACCGACCTTGCTCGGTGAAGACTATACCGACCTTGCTGTGATCTCACTGCATCTTGCATGCTGATTTAGACTTTTCTTTTAATTTCAGTTCTGGAACTGCTTGAGATTGATATGTGAGAGTAAAGTTCCAGTGCTTCCTTGGAAATTTAGTTTGAGTCGGTAGAGCCATCCATTCCATTACTTGGACTGGATTGCTCGGTAGCTTTAGGAATCCATTTTTGTCTCACCTGTTTCCTGACCTTAGTTGCTTCATTCTTCTTTCCTTCTTCAATTTCATTAGCATTCATGCAGTTTCTGGCTATGTGACCGAGTTTAGTGCATTTGAAACATCTTACGGTAGTATCTCTTTTCCTTAGATGATGTTTTATGCAATTCATGCCAATGTGTCCATATTCTCCACAGTAATGACATCTACACCAGGTGTTGTAGTCCCATCCAAACATTGCTTTCACAATTTGTTCTGCTGGATTGAATGTCTTGGATCTACACTCGGATGCCTTGTGACCTTATTTGTTGCACTTGTGACAATTACCTCTGAATCTAGGTTTTTCCCTGCATTCATTTGCTTTGTGACCAGGTTGATTGCAGCTATAACATTTTCCATTGAATTCTGCTTTTTCATTGTTCCAACATTTATTTGAAGTGTGTCCTATTTTACCACAATGATTACAAGTAGGTTTTTGATTTCTTTTAGTACCTTGCTTAGAGGATTCGCCTTCTTCTTTGTATCCAAGTCCTGCTTTTCCTTTTTGCCTATGAAGATTTCGTTCATACAGCTGATTCAAGTCTTCTTGACTTTTCAGCATTCCTTCATTGATTTGTTTTTCAGCGTTTAGGTCATCCATCAATCTTAGATTGATTTCCTTTTCAGATCTTAGTTCTTCTCTTGTGTTTTCTATTTCTGATCTTAGATTTAGAATTTCTTCATTTGTATGAGAGATCTGATCAATTAGATTTTCTAGCTGAAGGGTTTTGTTTTGGACTTCAATGTTTCTTTCATCTAATTCATCTTTCAACTTGTTTTTTTGTTCCAAGATCTCACAGAATCTTGTAGAGTGTAGTTCTTGTTCTCTTTTCAATTTTCTCACTTCTTCCTGCAGAGACCCATTCTTTTCTAGGAGTTCTTTAATAGCATTGTTTGCTTCATCTGAGTTATTTGAGGGAAGAAGATCTTCAATCTTTTCTTCAATATAATTTTGATCATTCATCTGATTTGCAAGTTCCTTCCTTCTTCTTAGGGATTGGGAAAGATGTTCTTTTGCTTCTTTGAGTTTAGCTATGGCCATTTCCAGATCTAGCTTTTCATTTTCAATCACCTTGTTCAGTTTGAATACCTCCATTGTCCTGGATCTTTGCTCAAGCTAGTTAAGCTTTGTCTTGAGAACCAATGCAGCTCTGATACCAATTGTTGGAAATATTCAGGAATTAACCAAGTTACTGAGAGGGGAGGAGTGAATCAGTAACTCCAAATTTTCTTCTAATTTTAACATATAATTTACCTTTTAACCTTTGCATACAGAAAGCATGAAACTTAAAAGCATTCACAATAATGACACATAGATTTGGTTACCCAGAAACCTTCCAAAAGAAAGTAAAACTGGGGTGGGGATGAAACCCACAAAGCTTTAATACTGCAGAATAAAGTTGGCCGGTTAAGGCTTACAATTTGATCACTTCTGATGATCTGCCCTGTTAGGAGCAATAAGGATTGCTAAATCCACCTTGTTAAAGGATTTACAAACATACAGTGAAGTATGCACTCGGTAAAGAGATTTATACAAAGACTGTTAAGTCTACCCGGTTAAAGGATTTAGTACTGATTCACCTGTTAGAATGAAACAGTAGATCTCTGCTTTGCAACTGGATTGCTGAATGAGATTCGCTGATGTACTGATCACCTTCTGTGATGAATTTGTCTTTGTTGTATCTTATACTTCTGAAGCCTTCTGCAATTTGCTTATTTCTGCCTTTCTTACTCTTTCACATATATTCTACTTTATACATTTCATTACTTGTGTTTTTATATACAGGTCTCAAACAATTAATTACAATTACAATTATACAGTCGGCTTGACAAATAAACATAAGTGCTACTAAGTCGGCCCAAATATGATTACTCGGTTCTTTCAAACTGACTCGGTGACTTTCTGATACTCGGCGTCCACTGCATTACTCGGCATCGTCATGCACTCGGTAGAAGTGAAGGCACGGTTCATACTGATCACTCGGTAGGTATTGAACTCGGTAAGCATTGGTGACTCGGTAGACAAAATGTTACTCGGTTTACATTGTCCTGATCGGTTTGCACTGTCTGCTCGGTTTGCACTGTCTGCTCGGTTTGCACTGTCTGCTCGGTTTGCACTGTCTGCTCAGTTTGCACTGTCTGCTCGGTTTGCACTGTCTGCTCGGTTTGTACTGTCTGCTCGGTTTGTACTGACTGCTCGGTTTTCACTTGTCTGCTCGGTTTACATCCAGAATGCAAATAAGTGTTGTCACTAGTGGCAATTCTGCTTAATGCCAACAACATCTTCGAAATAGTGTTATTTTTACACTATTTCAAAGAGGGGAAAAATGTAGACACCTAAATTTGATTACATTATTTAGTAATCTTATTTAGTTTCCTTCTAGGACATCTAATTAATTAAATATTATTATTTGATTAATTTATGTCATCCCCTAGTTAATTAATTTAATTAATTAACTATAGTTCAATTAATTATCTATATGACAAACCTATAGTCTAATAATTAATTAATCCCTATTCTTCTATTAATTTAAATGGATACACTTATCTAATTAAATTAATTCATAAACCTTTTTCCTCTCACTTGGAATTAAATGAATATTTAATTCTAAACCCTTAACCAAACCCATCCCAAACTCCTAACATGTAGTTCATACTCAACCCAACCCATTCACCCATATATTAATTCTCCTTAATTAGCTAATGACCCATGATTAGCTAATCCAACCCTCCACTCATTCTCTCTCCTCCCATCACATCCTCTTAAGCCCCCCACTTGCCTCCTAATTCAAGCCTAATCACCTCCTAAACATTTGCACAATCATAATCTATGGATTAAGAAATCCTAAGCCAACTCAAGTCAACCCTCATGTCTCATCATCACATCTTCCAATTCCCTCAACTCATGTCAACCTTAAATGCTCTTACATACCTCTTACACACTTCATCCTCCTCTTACACATTTGTCCCCTCTCACATCTCTCAAAATGGTCACATTCCCCCATTCCTTCCAACCTCTCCCATTGTGACACTTGTCACAATGAGATGCATTTGAGAAAGCACAATGCATGTGCTCCCCCTCAAATGCATCTTGGCACTTCCTCGGATTTTCATCTTGACCGTCTATTCACCCTCCTATTTGCCTATAAATTGAGCCTCCTTCTCCTTCATTTTCATCCACCTCTTATGCATTGTTATCATGCTATTTTGAAGACCAAGAACATCCAAAGCAACCTCATAATGCCAAAATCATTCCCAAAAAACACATCCTTTTGAAGCTTGAGCATAGCATTTGAGCACACATTCCATCACTTGGACAACATCTCTTCAACAAGGTTTGCATTTCCTTTGGTTTTTAGCTTAACTTTCTTTGGTCTAATCTTAAAGGTTTTATCTACTTTGTTTTGTTGAATGCTAGCTTAGTTTATTATTCATTAACACTACATTTTAGGTATTACACCTAAAATATATCTTGCTAATATTCTGATATTGAGTAAGACCAGAGAAGAACATTTGTTTCATGTTAAACAAGTATTCCAGAGATTGAAAGAAGAAAAGTTGCTGATAAATCTGAAAAAATGTTCATTCATGAAAGAGGAGATTGTGTATTTGGGATTTTTGATTTCAACTGATGGTTTGAAAATGGATCCTGAAAAAATTGAAGCTATTTTGAATTGGCATACACCTGAGCATGCTAGTGAGGTAAGATCATTTCATGGTTTGGCAAGTTTTTACCAAAAGTTCATTAGGAATTTCAGTTCAATATGTAATGTTATGACTGAGACTATGAGAGGAGATAAAAGAGAATTCAAGTGGACACATGGAGCTGATAAAAGTTTTGAGACTTTGAAGCAGAAGGTTGTTGAGTTGCCTGTTTTAGCATTGTCTGATTTCAATAAGGTATTTCAAGTGGAATGTGATGCAAGTGGTAGTGCAATAGGAGTTATATTGAGTCAAGAAGGTAAACCTGTTGCTTTCTTTAGTGAAAAGTTGAATGATGCAAAAAGGAAATATTATGTATATGATCAAGAATTCTATGCTATTGTTCAAGCACTCAAGAAATGGAGACATTATTTGATACCAAGTGAGTTTGTGTTGTATACTGATCATAAGGCTTTACAATATTTGGGTAGTCAGAATAATTTGAATCAGAGACATATGAAATGGGTTGAGTATTTGTATAGTTTCACATTTGTGATAAAGCATAAAAGTGGAGTCACTAACCGAGTTGTTGATGCATTGAGTAGAAGGAGATCTTTGATCACCGAGATGAAAATTAAAGTTCTTGGCTTTGATGACATGACAGATTCTTATGAATATGATCCTAATTTTTTTGAGCCATGGAGAAAGTGCAGAGCACCTATTCAAGATCAATCGAGTACTAAATTGGATGAATATTTTATGCAAGGAGGTATGTTGTTTAAGGATATTCAGTTGTGTATACCGAGAGGAGCAATGAGAAATAATTTGATAAAGGAGAAACATAGTAGTGGTTTGGCTGGACATTTTGGTGTTGATAAGACATTGAATTTTATTAAGGAGAAATACTTTTGGCCACAGTTGTATAAAGATGTTCAGAAATTTGTGAAAAGTTGTGGAGTTTGTCAAGTTGCAAAAGGAGTAAGTCAAAATACTGGATTGTATACACCGATTTCTATTCCTGAGAAACCTTGGATTAACATCAGTATGGATTCTATATTTGTTGTTGTGGATAGATTTTCTAAAATGGCACATTTTATATCTTGTAGAAAGACATCGGATGTAGTACATATAGCAAATCTTTTCTTTAAGGAAATTGTCAGATTACATGGATTATCGAGGAGTATTATCTCTGAATGAGACAGTAAATTTGTTGGATACTTTTGGAAGACCCTTTGGAGAAAGTTTGGCACCGAGTTGAAATATGGTTCTACATTTCACCCACAAACCGATGGACAGACAGAAGTTGTGAATAGAAGTTTTAGAAATATTTTGAGATGTTTAGTTGGAGACACACCAAGTAATTGGGATTCTGTGTTGGCACAAGTAGAGTTTGCATACAATAATTCAGTGAATAGGAGTACTGGAAAAACACCTTTTGAGATTGTAAATGGCATACAACCGAGAGGTATATCTGATTTGAGGGATATTACTGATGAAAGAAAGAGAAGTGTTGAAGGAGTAAAGTTTTCTGAGTACGTGAAGACATTGCATGAAGATGTGAAACAAGAGTTGGAAGTAAGTAATCAGAAATACAAAGACAGAGTTGATAGATCAAGAAGACATAAGACTTTTGCAGTCGATGACAAAGTAAAGGTTCATTTGAAGAAAGAGCGACTTCCTATTGGAACATATGGGAAGATGAAAATGAAGAAGTTTGGCCCTTGTAAGATTTTGAGAAAATTTGACAGTGAAAATGCATATGAGATTGAGTTACCTGATGACATGGACATATCACCTATATTCAACATTAGTGATTTGTATGAGTATCATGAACCTGATGAAGACATGACAGTACCAATGGATTATCCTAAGAAACAGACAAAAAAAGTTGAGCACATTTTGGAGTAAAAAATTAGCAGAAGTACAAGAGGAAAATAGTATATGGAATATCTGGTAAAGTGGAAGAATAGCCTGATTAAAGACAGTGCATGGATTTCAAAATCTGAGTTGGATGCAGCTCAGATCGTACATGTTTCATGATTTGGAGAATCATTTCAAATAACCCCAAGTGTCTAATGCAGGAGCATCTCGGGTCCTTGGCAATCCTGTGTCACCAAAAAGATTTTGAAGTTTTGTGTGTTGCTCGGTTCCTTCTTTGGCCGAGTTGGTTCGGTGTTGCTCGGTTTCCTTTATTTACCGGTGTTGGTCAGTTATCTCTTTAGCACTCGGTGAATTTTCCTAGCGCTCGGTGATGCTTGTCTGGTGCTCGGGTTCCTTTCTTACCGAGTTGTTTATTTTGGATTTTTATTGAGGCTAACTTTGGCATTTAATTTGGGTCACAAATTTAATGTTGGTATCTATTATTGGGAAGCATGTGGACCTAGATCTAGTTGTTCCTTCTGTTGATGGTGGATCTAAAGGCTGACTTGATTCGGTAGCCTCTTGTATAAATGTAGTTGTTTGGTTAGAGTTTTGGGAGTCAAGTTTTGGATAGAAGATAGAAGATAGAAAATTAGAGATTGTTGGCAGATCTTCACATGTTGAAGGACTTCTATACTTGATTGTAATATCTGGCCTAAACTGGGAAGGCCCTACAACTCAGCATGTATGAATCAATTAAAGTTAATATATGAAATTTTTTGTATTCTCTCTCTCACTGTTGTGTGTGGTTGCTTCAATGTGTGATCCTTTCAAGGTGGGTTTGGTTAGGGTGTGCCTTTGGCCCCTCTCCCCATCCTCCCTTGTGTCAAGAGATTTGTATAACATGAAACAACATGTGCATCTTGAATAAGAATTTCTTGCCTCCAAGATCCCCATTTAGAATGGAGACTAATACTCTTAGGAAAAGGCTTAATAAGATCTAACAAAACATAGATTCTAACAGAATGATGGGGTTCCTCAAATGGGATCAAATCATGCCTTATAAAATTCCCAATCTTATTAGCAATAGCCTCAACAATATCTAATTCCCTATATTCTAAAGGCAAAGTAGGTAATTCAACCCAAAATGACATTAGGGCACACGCAGAGTCATGCAAATTAAAATTAGGAGTCCAAAACATCGTGTAAACACCAATACCATTACAAAACCAATATTTTATACGATGTACATCATTATGAGAAACATTAGAATCAAAGATTGCAACAAAAAAATTTGATTTATGGTCAAGGTAAAATAATTCCATTAGCCCTAACTAATTAGATTCAGCCCAGGAACGAAATTCAGAGATTGCCAAAAAAGATAAGATTTTACCTATAAGCACCCTTTCCTGCATAAACGATACCTGTGGAGCAAGTAAACCATCATCAAGGTGCAGTGAAGGTTGAGAGTCATCCATCATCAGAGGATGTGAGTTTGGCGAGGATAAATTTGTGCCCGAGTCATACGCTTTCTCAGATGGCTTACTCAAATCATATGTTTTTGCAGATGGCTTCAACCTAGACGGATTCTTACCTGAACCACCCATATTATCTTGTGGAGGGATCTTGATGTCATGGTTTCTTGTGAAAGACAAACTGATTTTGTCGCAGAGGAACATTATTTGGTGAAGACAAAAACCAAGGAGAACAGATAGATAAGGAATTAGACCAGGAGACAAAAGATGGCAGATTTGGATCAAAATTTCCAATTAGAGATCCACTAGGTGCATGAATAGGGGTTTGGCAGTAATGGCCCCGAGAAAATATCCAGCATCGAGCTGATACCTAGGGTAAGAAGAAAACTTGGAATTCATATTTCCCTTTCCCCAAGAGCCCTTATAATAATTTCGCTATAGATGTTGATATTGCCCTCGATCTATCATTGAATCTGTGAGCCCTTGGAAAACCATCACGCATACCAAAATGCAAAGGGGGGCCATTGAATGAAGAAACCCTAGACGCAACCTTCTCCTTTTGTTCCCAACTCCTAAATTGTGAATTTCGCATATTTTGCTCCTTTCACTCCAACTATAACAAGTTTTTTATTTTATTTTTCGGATTACCTTTTATTTTAGATGTTTATAATTTTTATATTAAATATGAGAAATATAATATTTGTACACTTTATGTAATAAAATTTTACATTATCAATCATAACTGCACTATTTGTTGATAGTAACAAAATTCATCAAAATAATATTACCACATCTATAATTGATCCAAAAAAATATTATCATATTCATTTATTTATTTATTATTTTTATGTGATCGTTATAATGAATAAAATAGATGAAGAAATCTTCGTTAGTGTTGTATGTAGATACTTCTGAATCAATATTATATAATATTTTTATAATTTATGATAGTAAGAGAGATAACTTTTTTATTATAGTTGTACAATAGATTTTCAAATATAAGAAATAAAATATTTGTGAAGTTCATATAAAATGATTTACATTATCAATGACATTCTTAATCATTTATTGATAATAACATATCACTAATTAAATATTGTTGCATCTACTACCTATTGTTTTTTGAGCAAGTGTTATGCAAATTTAAAGAGCGGAACTTTTTTTAATAGATTTATATATCAAATATGAATCATGATATTTCTATCATTCATGTAAAATGGTTTGTATCATCAATCCTCTTCTCAATCAATTATTGATAATAACAACTCACCAATTTAATGTCTTTTTATTTACTATCATTTTTATTTGATTATTATGTGGGTTTAAAGAAGTGGGGGCAATTTTATTAAATATTTTTTTTTTTACAATTTATGATAATGAAAAAGATTGTTTTTTAGTTCTACTTGTGCACTAGAAATTTCTCTATATCAAATATATGAAACATAATGTTTCTACAACTCATGATAGTGAGAGAGATTTTTTAGGTGTTATAGCAGATTTTGGAACCATCAATCATATTCTCCACCTCCTACTAATATTAACATCTCACTAAGATAATATCTTTACACCATTCTCTTATTGATATTATGTGGAACTAAAATGATAGGAAACACCTTCATTAATATTAAAATAAAAGAAAAATCACATCTTTGAAAGCATCAATCTCTAACTATTTTAAAATCTGTATATTAGTTTTCTTGTCTTTCTCATAGTTATGTAAATATAAAGTGATGAGAAACATCTACATTACCATTGAAAATAAATTCATGTTTAACATTACGATTGATTAAAGTTACCACATTTTGATAGTTCAATTTGACATAAGTATTAAAAGTAGATATGATTTATTTTGTAAACTAGCATCTCTTGTAATTTTTGGAGTCTTGCACATAATATAAGATTTGATTCCTAGTGGGTTCATTAAGAACTATTGAACTGTTGGACCACCAAGAACCATTGAACCTAAAAACTAGCAAATTAATTTATTTTAATTAAAATTTGATTGCTGACATATTCTCCACTTTAAGTTTTTTAATTTAAGAATCAATACATATATAACATATTTTTACTTCCATAAATTTTCTAATGATCCTGTAATTTGAAATCAGGGCTCTTTCCCTAAGTACTGACTTAATCAAAAACTAATCTTACTTCTATTAACACATATCTCCAAACACTAATCTTGCTTCCATTTACCTGAGTCACCCTTTCTTTTTCTCTGTCCAAAAGTGGCCCAAATATTAATATTGAACTTTGAATTTGGCCCCAAAGGCGGCATCAGAATTGATTCTCATCTACCACACCAAGTACAATGAAAATAAGTAGGAATGTAATGAATATATTCAATTCGTGCCTATCGTATATTGAAGAAAATCTATAAATCACACATCCCAGGCCAACTGGAGTGTGCCCAAGAAGAGCAGTTAGATTGAATAGAACAATCTAACAACCAATCCAGTGGATGGAGGTATTTATATCCTCTGCAATGACTCCGGTGTAGATTTCATCGAAGCCAAGGCAGAAGAGCTGAGTATTGCTGATCTGACCACAGCAGACGTGGCGCCAGCTGTCGAAGAACTATTTGCTCTCTCTGGTGCCCTCAATTTGGAAGGACATCATCTTCCGTTGCTTGCAGTCCAGGTAAATCACTGGAGGTATATTTTCTGGTTTGAAAATGTGGGGTATAGAGGGAACTGGGACTTTTCAGAAGCTTTCTTTTGCGTTTTATTAAATTAGTTTGGAGAACTGTCTTGTTCTCCCCTATCTTTTGCATAAGAGAAAAATTGTCTGGGATTTTTAATTTAAAGTAGTAGTTCTCTGTACAATTGGTTTC